>CM041811.1:37912651-37932651 GCA_023376895.1 Aspiorhynchus laticeps
GTGAAAACGGTTTAAATGTTCTTCTGGACTGAACTGGATTTGAAGCTTTAATAATGGTTAGTTATGGTTAAAGCTCATTATTATTATTACTACAGTAAACTGACAGTAAAGTCTAGTGGATCTCATCAAATTTGAGCTTCAGAAACTGTCCTTTTATTATCTGATGGTTGGATCAAGATATTGCATTTTTTTCTATGATTTTTATTTTTCCGGTGAATTTCTGTTTTGTTGAGGTTGAGATCCTTAAAGGGATAGTTCACTTTGAAATTAAAATGTGGTATCTATCAGCTTACCCCAAGGGCATCCAAGATGTAGGTGTCTTTTTTTCTTCAGTAGATCCAATTTTGATGTTTTTAGGTCAAACCGTTCTAGTCTGTCAGTCATATAATGGCAGGTATAGGTCACTGTCTCAATAAGAGGGAAAAAGAACATGCACAGAGAAATCCAAATTAAACAATTCCCCATCGTAACTACACATTGATGGCCTAAGACACGAAACGAGCGGTTTGTGTGAGAAAACCAACAGTATTTATATCGTTTTTTACCTCTTGTACACAACCATGTCCAAGTGATCTGAGTGCGCACGCATCCGTTGTGTGACGTGTGTGTGTGTGTGCGTGCGCACGCATCCGGTGTGTGACGTGTGTGTGCGCGCGCTCTGGCTCACGCTGCATTCACACGGGGCGTCGGCGTCAACGCTTGACGGAGGGCGTGTCTGAAGCGTGGTGCTGACGCGCCGTCATAGTTACAACAACCAATCACATACTTCTCTGGTGTTGCATGAACGGGATTGGGTATTTGCATGAGGTGATCTGATTGGCCGACGCCTCCGTTGGTGCTTGAAAAGTTGCGTCAGCACCACGCTTCAGACACGCCCTCCGTCAAGCGTTGACGCCGACGCCCCGTGTGAATGCAGCGTGAGCCAGAGCGCGCGCACACACACGTCACACACCGGATGTGTGTGCGCACTCAGATCACTTGGACATGGTTGTGTACAAGAGGTAAAAAACGATATAAATACTGTTCGTTTTCTCACACAAACCGCTCGTTTTGTGTCTTAGGCCATCAATGTGTAGTTACGATGGGGAATTGTTTAATTTGGATTTCTCTGTGCATGTTCTTTTTCCCTCTTATTGAGACAGTGACCTATACCTGCCATTATATGACTGACAGACTAGAACGGTTTGACCTAAAAACATCAAAATTGGATCTACTGAAGAAAAAAAGACACCTACATCTTGGATGCCCTTGGGGTAAGCTGATAGATACCACATTTTAATTTCAAAGTGAACTATCCCTTTAAACTAATTCAAACGTAAGAACTGATAAATATGTTTCTCTGTCCCAGATTTCAGATGTATGTGGAAATATGACAGATAATGAATGTTTAATTAATGCTGTTCATACACTGACCTGCGTTGGTCTTTTTGATTTGTGATGAAAGTCGACATGCGTTTGGGAGAATGTTCAATGATCATTATTTATGAACGACAGGCTGTTCTTTATTTCATACTAACCTGTCGTCGGTACGGTTATACTGGGGTTCTTCACTAACTAGTGTTACATCTGCATGTCTGACTTGAGCAAACAAAAGCACTGAGACAGAAAATCTGCACATCACTGTAAAATACAGTCATAACTGTGATCACGTGACAGCTGTAAATATTTTTGATAACATTTCTCTTAAACGAATCATATTCTGAAACATGTTTGTGACTCAAACGGTATGAAAGTCATTTCTTGTCACATACGAATCACTTGAATAATTGTTCATTAATGTCTTAGAGGTTGATTTAATTGTTTCGGTGTAATTTTCAGTCTTGTCTTATGATTATTTATATAATTTGCTGTACTGAATTGTTCTTCTGAGATGATTCATCTTTGTATTACAAAATCACTTTTGTTCTTCTATCATTGTTTTCTTTTGTCTTTCGTTAAACTAGATTTTTTAAATGTTTTTGAAAGAGAAAAATGTAAACAAATATTAAAAAATCACCAGAAAACTGAAAAAATATTTTCTTCAAATGTATACACTGATGTTTAAAAGTTTGTATCTGTAAGACTTTGCAATGTTTTTGAAAGTCTCTTCTGTTCACCAAAGCTGCATTTATTTGATCAGAAATACAGTAAAAATAATGAAAAATTATTAGTGTTTAAAACAGCTGTTTTCTATGTGAATATCTGTTAAACTGTAATATTTCTGTGATGCGCAGCTGTATTTTCAGCATCATTACTGCAGTCTTCAGTGTCACATGATCTTCAGAAATCATAATAATATACTGATAATGTGCTGCACATAGAAATCCTTTGTAAAACTATAAATATTTTATTTTAAAAAATCCCACATTAGTGTATTTAAAAATACTTTAACTTATAAAAATATTTTTCTCAACATCTGAAACGGATTAAAAAAAAAACAGCACACATGATGTTTAAAAAATAATTTATTGTTCTTTATGTACAGGAAATATAGAAAGAGTAGAAAAGTTATTATTCAGGAAACTCTCTATACACTGCATTGAGAAGAAACTTTAAACTGTACAGATGAAGAACTCAAGAGTACCGACTCACACACAAACCCACAGAAACCAGATCAAACCCTCAGTCCACGTGAAAGCACATCATCAGTCCTGTGACGTCAGAGGGATTGTGGGTAAGCTGTACCATGAACGCGTCCGTGAATCTTTGGTTTGTGAACATGATCATCAGGAATACTGCGACAGGAGGAGGAGAAACCACACAGTTGAGCTGGTTTTACTGGGTTTTGGGCACTTGTCAGCTGGTTTGGGAGTCACTGAACCAGATTAAACCAGATCAGACCGGTCTAAGCTGCTCGTTTGAGCCATTCGGGGGGAAATAAAACGATAAAATAAAGATGCATCTCATTAAAGCTGCTAAATACTCCGAGACAACTGTCAATAAAGCATAAGAACTACAAGTAGAATAATAATAATAATAATAACACAAAGGCATTGATATATGTAGATGATTTGGTCCGTTGTGAAGGCAGCGCTAACGAGACAAACACTGAACACATTAATACTGACGATCCGTTCACGTCTCTTTGTCCTGCTGCTCAAATAAATACACAAACCTGCAATAATTCAATTCAGAAAAACAAAAAACATCACAATAATGCAGTCAGCCGAGATCTAGTGATGAAAAACTGCTTATTTGAGATTAATATCGTGGCTGTAAAATAAGATTGGGACATAAATAATGCATGTGTTTGTATTGAAGAACAGCTCTGAATCTGATGTTTGGTCAGTGAACGCTCATCAGCTCATGAATCACAGAAGCAACACGACTCGCAGATTAATAACTGATCAAACATGATCCGGATCAGACTGGAGAAGATCTCAAACAACCTGCATCCAATAAAACAGCTGCCAGGCTGATAATTCATCATTAACATTAAAACATGAAGCCGTCATTCAAACACAAACACAAACCAATAAAAACACTCGATCAATAATCCTCTGATTCTCACAGAACTCATGATTCAGTGTGAAGATGATGCTGTGATGAAGAGTGAGTGACAGCTGATTCTCATATGCACTGCAAGAAAATAATACTTCCTTAGTTTTTTGTTTTTGAATTTATTAAATTTCCAAAAATATATGAATATTTCATATCAATTAAGTGAGTTCATATATATATATATATATATATATATATATATATATATATATATATATATAATAAAAAAGAGAAGAGAAAAGATGGAAAAAAAGAAGTGAACAAAAAAAAAACAATAATTACTTATTTATTTCAAAATAATTGGAAAATAAATAATTATGTGTTTGATTACATTAACAGTCTGAAAACTGATCAAAATTAAGCAAGTTTTGGCTTAAAACAAGAAAAGTCATGTCATTTTGGGGTCCATTAAAGAAATCAAATTTTCCATTTGAATTATGTTAATTTTTTTGACCCCATTGGCAGATATTTCTTCTTCTTTTAAGCATAAATTAACTGCATTTTGTCATTTAATAAAATATAAAAGAAAATGATATCACAATTTTTATATATATATAAAATATATAAATATATATATATATATTTTACTCAATTCATTTTGATTGTTAATCTGAAAGACTTTATTTCTCAAGTAAATGTATCTTGATTCAGAATGTTTGTACTGGAAAAGATAAAAAAGACAAAAATACTAAGAAAGATGTTTTGCAGTGTGGAGGTGAAGAGAGCAAAACACCGATGCTGTTGACCACAGGATGTTGAGAACACAGCAAAACACAGGACACTGCAGTGTGGACGAGCAGGAGCGCACACACACACACACACACACACACACACACTGGAGGTTGTCAGGACAGCGTGCAGTCGTAGGATCCCTCCTCCAGCGGCTCGTCCTCCGGCTCCGGCGGTGTGTCGTCCAGGGGCCGGGCGCTGGCTCCGGCGGGGCCGTCCGAGGGCAGCGGGTGAGCAGCGGTCAGCTCCTCGGCTCGGGGCAGCAGCGGAGGCTCGCTCAGTTTGGACGCTCCGGTCGGCTGGAAGGCTTCGGGCTGAACCTGCTCCACAGGAACCTCCAGCAGCTTCAGCAGCTGTGGACCAATCAGGTTCAGGAACGGCTTGTAGCCCAGACTGACAGCAGAGAGAGAAGAAATGGGGATTTGATGTCATAATGCAAACCGGTTCAAAACAGGACTTTTGTTTTTGTTGTGAGAAACAATGACACACTACATATGAACGTTAGTGTGAAAAAAATAAAATAAATAAGCAAATAAATAAATAATATCTGACCCCACACTTTTGAATATATATTTATATATTATATTTATATTATATATTAAAAATTAATAAAATAAAATAAACAAAATATAACAAAAATATATACATCCGACCACACATTTAGGAATATATATTTATATATATATTTTTCATTTAATTTAATTTAACTATATATAAATTAGTGCTGTCAAATGATTAATCGTGATTAATCACATCCAAAATAAAAGTTTTTGTTTACATAATATATGAGTGTGTGCTGTGTATATTTATTATGTGTATATAAATACAAACAAATGCATGTATTTATTTTAAAAAAATATGTTATGTTTATATATCAAATATATTTATATATAATATAAAAAATTATAATATAAATAAATGTACATGTAAATATTTTCAAAAATATATACTGTATGTGTGTATTTATACATAAATATACACAGCACACACTCATATATTATGTAAACAAAAACTTTTATTTTGGATGTGATTAATCACGATTAATCATTTGACAGAACTAATATAAATATATATTCAAAAGAATGGGGTCATATATTAATTATTATTTATTTGTTATATTTTGTTTAGTTATTATCTTATTGCTTAGATGTCTATTTCAAATAAATGCTGTTTATTTGTAAATTTTATTTTCTCATTAAATGTATATTTTGAGACATTTAATACATTAAATCTGCCATTCAAACCCTGTCCACTGATACTGACCAATCAGACGAGGCCCACAGGTCGACAGCTTTCAGACCGGCTCGGATGCTCTGGACCGTTTCTGGTGGCACTTCTGGACTGTCCAGGAACCCCACGACCTGCTTATATGACGCTGGCGTCTCGTAAGTATCAGACCAACCACGACACACCACTCCAGACAGCCGGCCTCCATGAAGACGTGCATCAGATACCTGTCGATCACACTCACGTCAGTATCTCATCATCAGACTGCTGCACAAACCACTCAACTCCTGCAGATACTGAGTCTGTGGTCACCTGCATTACATTCATCAGACTGCTGCGCAAACCACTCAACTCCTGCCAGATACTGAGTCTGTGGTCACCTGCATTACATTCATCAGACTGCTGCACAAACCACTCAACTCCTGCAGATAACTGAGTCTGTGGTCACCTGCATTACATTCATCAGACTGCTGCACAAACCACTCAACTCCTGCCAGATACTGAGTCTGTGGTCACCTGCATTACATTCATCAGACTGCTGCACAAACCACTCAACTCCTGCAGATAATGAGTCTGTGGTCGCCTGCATTACATTCATCAGACTGCTGCTCAAACCACTCAACTCCTGCCAGATACTGAGTCTGTGGTCACCTGCATTACATTCATCAGACTGCTGCACAAACCACTCAACTCCTGCAGATAATGAGTCTGTGGTCCCCTGCATTACATTCATCAGACTGCTGCACAAACCACTCAACTCCTGCAGATACTGAGTCTGTGGTCTCCTGCATTACATTCATCAGACTGCTGCTCAAACCACTCAACTCCTGCAGATACTGAGTCTGTGGTCCCCTGCATTACATTCATCAGACTGCTGCACAAACCACTCAACTCCTGCAGATACTGAGTCTGTGGTCACCTGCATTACATTCATCAGACTGCTGCACAAACCACTCAACTCCTGCAGATACTGAGTCTGTGGTCACCTGCATTACATTCATCAGACTGCTGCACAAACCACTCAACTCCTGCAGATACTGAGTCTGTGGTCACCTGCATTACATTCATCAGACTGCTGCTCAAACCACTCAACTCCTGCAGATAATGAGTCTGTGGTCACCTGCATTACATTCATCAGACTGCTGCTCAAACCACTCAACTCCTGCAGATACTGAGTCTGTGGTCACCTGCATTACATTCATCAGACTGCTGCACAAACCACTCAACTCCTGCAGATAATGAGTCTGTGGTCTCCTGCATTACATTCATCAGACTGCTGCACAAACCACTCAACTCCTGCAGATATGAGTCTGTGGTCCCTGCATTACATTCATCAGACTGCTGCACAAACCACTCAACTCCTGCAGATAATGAGTCTGTGGTCGCCTGCATTACATTCATCAGACTGCTGCTCAAACCACTCAACTCCTGCCAGATACTGAGTCTGTGGTCACCTGCATTACATTCATCAGACTGCTGCACAAACCACTCAACTCCTGCCAGATAATGAGTCTGTGGTCACCTGCATTACATTCATCAGACTGCTGCACAAACCACTCAACTCCTGCCAGATACTGAGTCTGTGGTCACCTGCATTACATTCATCAGACTGGAGTGACTCACCGCAGCTGCACCTGACTCTTATGTGGCCCTTTATTGGCCAGCTCCATAGAGATGTGCTCCAGCTCTGATTGGCTGAGACTGAGGGAGGAGAAATTCTCGTCGACCATCGTCCAATCACCATCCACTATTGAGCTGGTCTCAGTCAGGTCCGTGGCTGAACCGATGCTGTACTCCTCTCCTGATAAATGGAGAAAAATAACATGAGACAGACAGAAAGAGAGAGATACAGACATACAGACTGGTTTTACGCAAACCTTTGTTGATGAGAGGAGAGAGAAACGCCTCCTGCGTCTGCGGCCCTCCGTGAGAGGAGGCGGAGTTCAGTTCTTTTGAGACCGCCCCCAAACTGTCCAGCCAGCTGTGATTGGCTGTGGTGACCTGAGGGGGCGTGGTGTCCATGTCACTGTTCGGCAAACTGTCCGCAGACTGAGACTTCAGCAAACGAGAACTCAACACTAATATGAGAGAGAGAGAGAGAGAGAGAGAGAGAAGAGAGAGAGAGAGAGATCATGTAATTGGTCAGTCTTAACAGCTCATTTACATATAGTCTGCAGCAGTTATAAACCAGCTTGAATATAGGTAACTCTAGTAAAAAAAATAACGATTCAACAAATTTTAATAAAACAATTAAACTTTATTTTAATTATATATAAAATTGAAGAGATTAATAAAACAAATAAATAATATATATAGTATATATAAATAAATAATATAAATTATATATATACACACACCCACTTCTCTTTCCCCTTTCCCTTTAAAAATAATTATTTGTAAATATATGTAAAAAATAAAATAATCATGTACTTTATTTAAAAAATAAAACATACATTTTTATTTTTAACTTTTTATTTATATTTAGATATACAATTTAGAGAGAGAGAAAAAAAAAATTATATATGCGTGTGTAAATGTATATTCTGTGACTTTCACACACCTGGGCGGCAGCGGCCGTTCTTCAGCGGCGAGCTAATGGAGCATGCTGGGATTACAGGAAATGGCCACAGGAAGTCCTTGTGCAGGCATTTGAGGGCAGTAACAAAGTCATCGATCCGTGCGACCCGCGTGCGCTCCCGACACAGCCAGCCAATCAGCTCGAAGCCCAGCTGAGCGGAGAAACAGCCCAGATCACGCAGTCTGACCTGCTCCAGCAGGTGCCGCGCGTGACGCCACAGCATCATATCAATGTAGAGATTCTCCGCAGAGTCACTGTCCTTACACCAGCGCTCTCCACTGAACAGACACACACACACACACACACCCCATCATCATCATCATCATCATCATCATCATCATCATATAATGGGAAAAAAGCAAAAAAATTAAAATAAATGAAATAAAATAAAAAGCAATAACAATATAGTAATAATAGTAAAGATAACAATAACAACAATAATTATTATTATTATCATTTTCTTTATTATGATTATTATTACTTAATAAAAATTAAACCAAATAAGAAATACTACCATTTATAAAAATAAACAAAATCACTAGACTATACTATAATGTCTATTATATTATTATTATTTTTGGAAAATAAATGGAGTATTTCAGGAAAATATAATAACATTTTTATTTTAATTTACAGCACAACTGTAAAATGACAATACTACTATTTATGGCTGTCTTAATTTCTTTATTTTCAAAAAAGCTTCTCTTTTGTTGACAACAGCTGGTTTAGAAGTGCTTCTCATTGCAAGTTTGGGAATATTGTTTATTTTATTAAATCCTTCACTTTTTGATAACCCCTTTAACTTCTCTGCGATTCCAGTTTTATTTGTGATTAATCATACAGCCCTATATTAGTCATGTAAAGTAGGTAAAGTACAGTCAAGGTCCTCTCATTTCTATATCGGAGCTAAAACAGTGTTGACCAGCAGCATTTAACTACATATTCTGATTAAAAAAGAGAGACAAGAATAATATAATCTTTGTCTTCCGAACAGGTTCAATTGAATGAACTGTCCAAACAAACTGATTCACTCAAAAGAATCAGAGAGAGTGAGACACACTTAAATCACGTATGCTGTGTTACCCTTTGGAGGACGGTCCAGACGGCATGCTCAGGGTCTTCTGCATGTTGAACTTTCCTCCGGCGATGCTGTCGGCCGACTGAGACAGACTGATGCTGCGGTTCCTGAAGAACTCGAAGCCGCCCGTGGAGCTCTGCTCCTGCAACACACACACACACACATCAGCACAGGAGCTTCAGCACACAGCATCTCAGCATCACACACCTTCATCATCTCACCTGAGGGGTGGGTGTGCTGGGCGGAGTCTCGCTCTCCCCTGAACCAATGGCCTTCAGGAAGCGGATCATGTGACGACACAGATCCCATTTGCCCTGTTCCAGAGCCGTGTTGAAGAGCAGCGTGGCGTGTTGACGGCTGACCGCTGGAACCTCCATATTCTGAGAGAATATAAATAATTTAAATAAGATTCAATCTGATACCCCTCCTTCCTTTTCTATTGACTGACATCTTCCATTATCATCAGGGTTTAGAAATACATGACTGTTCCACGAGTTCATTCAGAAATGATATTTAGAAATGCAAATTTTATTATAAAAAAATGTTTAAATAAATAAACCAACACAATTATTAACACAAATCTGAGTGTGAGAGCAAAATATATAAACAATATCCTCCACAATATAAAATCTACTGGACGGAAATAAAGAATGTCACATATTTTGATTAGACACGTCTTAAAATTGAGTTTTTAACTGGTTAAACATGCTACATTACAGATAATGAAGCCACTACTGGAATTAAAGAATCTTTATTTTCTGAATCAACTGTCCAAACAAACTGATTCACTAAAATGAATCAGACCTCCCAACGCTACTTCTGCAAGCTAATATTCAGTTTAAGTCAGATATCAAGTCATTTAAGCTTAAATCTAGCATTTCAAGTGCTTTTATGAGCTCATATTCATTCACAAAAATTCATACAATGTTTTGTAAGATTGCATACTTTCATACAAATTTTTAACGTAGCATTATTTGAATTAGTTGGAATCTTTTAAAGTAGGTTAAACTAATGAAGATGAAAAGGAAGAATATAAATGGCAACATATATGAAAAGTGGCAAATTATTCATATTTAACAATATTTGAATGAACTTTTTTTTTTTTTTAAGAATTCATAAATTTAGGATTTTTTTTTTTTTTAAGTAACATTTTTTTAAATTTATTTGTTACATCACAGAATCATTTAAAGTAGGTTAAACTACTGAAGATGGAAAAGAAGAATATAAATAAACAATAAATAAAATAAAAATAAATATAAAAGTATTGATTTAAAGATGTTGATTACGTACAGTATTTCGAAAACAATACATTTTACATTTACTGCAAACTATGCACATTTATCATACAAATATTTAAATAGTTTGACCTCCTTTTTATAAGTCAGACATGTAGCAATATAAGCTGAAATCCTAGCATTTTCGAGAGCTGATATTCATTCATTAAAATTCATACAAATTTGTAAGAATGAATACTGCTACTAAAAAAAATAAAAAATAATGCATACAAATTTTCAGGAATTTACTAAATGCAACATTTTAATTTATTTGTTACACCACTTAAAGTGGGTTAAACTACTGAAGACAGAAAAGAAAAGAATGTATATGTGACCCTGGAGCACAAAAGCAGTCATAAGTAACACGTATATTTGTAGCAATAGCCAACAATACACTGTATGAGTCAAAATTATCCATTTTTTTTATGCCAAAAATCATTAGGATATTAAGTAAAGATCATGTTCCATGAAGATATTTTGTACATTTTCTACTGTAAATATATCACAACTTTATTTTTGATTAGTAATATGCATTGCTAAAGGACTTAATTTGAACAACTTTAAAGGTGATTTTCTCAATATTTAGATTTTTTTGCACCCTCAGATTTCAGATTTTCAAATAGTTGTATCTCGGCCAAATATTGTCCTATCCTAACAAAGCTTATTTATTCAGTTTTCAGATGATGTATAAATCGCAATTTTAAAAAACTGACCCTTATGACAGGTTTTGTGGTCCTGGGTCACATATGTAAACATCTTATTCAGGTCAGTACTAAATAAACATGCATTTTGCATGATCCCTCTTATTTTGGTAAAATAATTAACATTTTGCAGATTCCGCAAGGTGTATGTCATCTTTTGACCTCAACTGTACATCAAGCATGTTGTAGATTGTTTTGTTTCTCACCTGCAGGATGATCAGGTAGGATGCGGCCGTGTCCAGATCCTGCGCCATCAGGCACTCCTCGAACAGGTCTTTTGGGTTCCCCACGGCGGCGAATAGATAGTTCCACAGCGCGTATTCGGTCTTGCGCGCGCAGTGCACGATGGTCTGCAGGAAGAGCGGGAACTCGGTCACGAACTTGGCGACGGTGGGCAGCAGCGGGTCAGGGATGGGCTCTCTGGACGTGGCCTCCTCCTCCAGCACCACATGCACCATCAGCTCCAGAACATGAGGGAAGTAGGGCAGTGTGGCACAGGACTGCGCCAGCATCAGCGCCTGCTCGCCCAGATTGCGCACCAGCAGTTGTCTCAGGATGTGATGGAGGTAGATCTGAGACGTCCGCTCCACCGTGCAGAAGGGGAAGAGCGCCTCCAGCGAGGACGAGCCGGGCCCGTCGAACAGCGCCGTCTCGTTGGAGGCGCCCAGGATCAGAGCGTCCTCGAAGAGCACGGTGAGCGGGTAGATGTTGATGTGGAAGGGCAGCATGATCCGGCGCGACAGGAAAGAGTGCGGCTTGCGGTGGTCTCTCGGGAACAGAGGAAGCCACACCTTCATCCCCGCCTCACCACATGAGAGCCATAGAGCCTCCATCAGGTGGCGTTTCTTGCGGTTGCTGCGGCAGGTGGTCCAGACGTTCTCCACGCACTGAGCCAGAACCACCGGCTGACAGAACGGAAGCTGCCGGAAGAGGACAGGTTAAAGGGTTAGCTCGCCCAAAAATAAAAATTCTGTCATTAATAGGCCTGCCCCCTAATAGTCGACTAACCGTTAGTTGACCAGAAGAGGCTTGGTTGACCAAAGTTTTATTAGTCACAGAAAGAAAAAAGCGCAGATCATTAACGGTTGATCTATGTGGTAGGTTAATACAGTACATTGTGCAGGACTTCCAAACGCTTACCTATCATTCATCGACCTCAAATATGGCTTATCATCTGAAATCTAATGTTAACGTAGAAAAATGTGCCCTATTGAAGTGTTTGAGAGGAGCGTGAAAGCTTAATAGCGCGCTCACTGCAGGACAGATGGAGGCGCCGGTGCGCTCACTTGCTCTTAAAATACTCCCTCATTTTTGCTCATACAGATAAGAGTAATACATCTTTCAAATCTGTAAAGACTACATTTATTTGTGTGCACTCACAATAACAACAAAGCATTGCGCTTTTGTAAAATAATGAATGCAATCAGGATGCGCTTTCTGCCGTCTCGGTCTCTGTGAACTTGAGCGTGAAACTCCAAAACTCTGTGTATCTTTGATTTACAGACATAAAAAAAATATATAGAGAGAGAGTGAAATGTCTACTTTCAAATAAACCAATTCAAATGGAAGACAAATATTCTCAGATTATGTAATCTGCATGAAACATGCATACAGGTGCATCACTACTGCTGAGATGAGTCAGTGTCTTTAGAGTGCAGACCAATTTTTGTAAAAATGTATATAAATTATATAAAACATTAAATAATATATAAATAAATAAAGTAAATATTTAAAGAGAGTTTGAGAGCACAGGAAGTGGGGATTTCTCTGCAGAATCACAGAATTCTGCTGTTAAATGTGATTATTTTAAAAGAAGTTGAAATAATGCGGGTTGTTGGATGATTAACAGCCTTGTAGCTCACAGTAGGTCTGTCTTTAATGGTTTATGAGTGGTCCCTCTATGGAGAAAATGAATGGGATTTTTATTTCTGTAACCCACTCTATGGGATCAGGATGAAGGGCGGGGCATCAAACTCACCAGCTTCGTCTGATTGGCCGGCGTGTCCTTCTCTCGTACCTGTGGGCCAGATCGGTCTCTCTGCAGCATGATCAGCTGACCGGCCAAATTCAACAGGATACTCTCAGCCGAACAGGCCTGGCACACACACGCAGACGCCTCATGAGTAAATATACATGTGTGTGGTTATGTACTGTGTGTGGGAGTGCGTGTGTACCTGCTGCGGGGCTTTGAGCGTGATGCCGGTCTCTGTCCGGACTGACGTGAGGGTCACAGACACCACCAGACCGGGGTGAGGAATATACCGGGACATGGAGACCTCCTGCAGCAGCTCCACACTGGCCGACGGGTTCGGACTGATGACAGAGAACAATCAAGAAATGTTCAAGGCAAATACAAGAGACATCCACACATCTTCCAAACCGCTCGTCCTATATGAGGAACATGAAACAGTCTGAGTCATATCTATGAAGCACCAAACTTGAAATAATAGAATTAAATCAAATTATTCAAATCAGATACTCTCCATCACACAAAAAAAATAAAAAAATAAAAAAAGCTGTTTAGGAAAATCAGGATTTAGAAAAAACATGATTGATGCATTAGCTAATTCAGAAAAGAATAGAGACATCATGAAATGCTAATTATTGCTATAAAAATAAATAAATATATGTATATATATTTATATGCGTATTCGTATTGAACCATTCGGTACGAGGCTTTCGGTTCGGTGCGCATTACAAACCGAACGATTCGTTGGACTAATCCTATTAGTCTGCCCCGTGATAACCTTCCCATGCTGGGAAGAATCTTCACTTCAACTGAATTTGTGTTGAATTTGCTATGCGCTTCGTCTTACAAAAGAGTCGGTAAACACTGCAATACTGGTTCGTGCGTGCGTGTGTGTGTGTGTGTGTGTGTGTGTGTGTTTGTGCGCGCACCACGCACGGAGGTCTGAGTGATACGAGTGCTCTTGAAATACGAAGTCGAGGCGGGTCCGGATTTAATTCCCTCCCGGTCCGGAGTCTGGACTTTGAGAAGTGCTGGGCTATACCGTTATCAGCATGTTGAAGTAGATTCGTCTCTCTTTGTCTCTGAGAGAATATGCGGCGTCAGATGCTGAAAGCTCCATCATTACATTTTTACTTTCACTTTCTGTTTATAGTGAATTGACTGCGATTAAAAACTCATCACCAAACACCAATGACTTGTACATATGGGTTCAGTCATTTTAGACGCTTCCAAAACTGTTGCAACAGAGATGGAAATACAATTTTTAAATACATGAATTATGTTCCCATCGTTGTTGCCACAGATTTGGAAGTGCATTTTTTGCGTGTCAATACTTTTGTCTATATAGTGTATGTACAAGTCATTGTTTAGGTGTTTAGTGATGAGTTTTTGGCTCAAGGTCTGCATTTACAGTCACACCAGAGGTGTTAAACTGGGATTAGGACTTGGTTTAATGCAGACCAGTCAAGTTCTTCCACACTGACTCAATCAATCATTTTCTTTTTGAACCTTGTCTTATACACAGAGACATTGTCATGTTAGAATAGAAAAGAGTCCAAACTGTTGCTATAATTTTAGAAGCACACAATTTCCTAGAATATCATTATATGCTTTAACATTAAGATTTGTACTCATAGAAATTACTAAAGTAGTCAAACCTGTTCTTTAGAAGGGGTGCCAATACTTTTGGCAATATAGTATATATATATATATATATAAAATAATTGTTGTGTTTTATGGATTATTACAAAATAAACAAGTGCAGTTAATTCCTGATTCTCTATTTAATTATTGTTGCTCCATGTATATGTATCATGTATGCGTGTCACCTGTCGTGTCGTCTCTCAATGCTGTACAGGCAGATGGAGCAGTCGGCCCGGAACAGAATCACCACGTTACGAAACACGTTCAGCAGCAGCGTGTCGGTGTGAAGTTTAGTGACGCTGGCAAAGGCGTTATCCAGGTTAGATGTGCGCACGTATAACCTCAGCTACAAACCGAGAACAACAGGAGTCAATTAATCAGTGAATGGTTCAATCAACACTGATGAGTATGAGGAATGTTTATTTAATCGTTCTTGCCTCTTCCTGCCGGTCAATGAAATTGTAACAGGCAACAACAACAAAGTCGTCCCACCACGTGAGACCTCCTGTCACCATCATACTCTGCTCCTGAAACACACACATAAATGTTAGAAAGTTACCATCACACAAGTTATTTTCCTTTCAAATGAAAAGACGGTGATGTGTGCGTGTTTACCTGTGTGACGTTACCAAACAGTTTCCATTTTCTGGTGAATAAGGAGTAATGTGCAAATCCACGCCGGCCAGCTACGGCCACACACTGACCAGACCAGTCTATAGCTGCGAACTACACACACAAAGATTAAATGACTCATTTCATTAAAAACGGGCTTTTTAGTTGACATTTATTGAAATGCTCATTAACATATGCCCGCCCACATTTACATATCATCACATTCATTATACAGCAACATCACCAGCACAACACAAGTATACAGAGGTTAACAAATCAAAAAAGAGGTCATTTACATGCACAAGTCTTAAAGGTACAGCAGCATCAGTGTGTTTGATTGAGTCAGGGAGGATGGAGAAAAAGTTACCAGAAACTAAATTGTACGACAAGAAAGCTTTACTAACATACACAGACTTAAAGAAATTGTTCACACAAAAATTTGCTAAAAATTGACTAACTCATCTTGAATGGCAGTGAATGGGTGCCGTCAGAATGAGAGTCCAAACAGCTGATAAAAACATCACAATAATCCACAAGTAATCGGCATGACTCTAGTGCAAAAAGTAACGTCCTGTGAAGGGAAAAGCTGAAACAAATCCATCAAGACATTTTTAACTCAAATCCGAGTCCATAACACTTCATCCAGTATAAAAGTGCATCTCCTGTCATCTCTCACGTCAAAATCTAGTCACATATTTGTTTAGAGCTGTTTTGGCTTGTAAACGCTGCTTGATCTGTGCAGAGTTCTCTCCTGATTCAGACCAGAACACTTTTTCACTGGAGGAAGCATTATTATGGATTATGGACTCGTATTTTAGTTAAAAGCATCTTAATGATGGATTTGTTTCAGTTTTTGTCTTCTCAAGATATTAACTGATGGACTGGAGAGGTGTGGATTACTTGTGGATTATTGTGATGTTTTTATCAGCTGTTTGGACTCTCATTCTGACGGCACCCATTCACTGCAGAGCATCCATTGCTGAGACACTGATGCAGTGACACATTTCTATAAATCTGCTGAAGAAACAAATTCATCCTAATCTTGGATGACCTGAGGGTGAGCACATTTTCAGCTAATGTTAACTAAACTGAACTATTGCTTTAAGAGTTGGTTCTTACCCTGATGGGCCAGTTTGTCTCTAGATATGTGCTGTGAATCTGCAGAGAGAGGAAAAACACGTGTCAGACTCTACAGTGAGTCTGATTCTTTACAGTGAATGTGTTTGAGCTCGGAGCGTGTGATCATGTACCTGAACCACCTGCCAGTGCTTGTGGCCCAGTAAAGTGCTGAGACCCTGAGAGAGAGGGGTGGACGCTGACGGCCGGCCCACTGGACTGCCGCTGTCCCGAGACGGGCTCTTATCTGACACACCGTGAGCCTGAGTCGGGTCTCCACAGGTCAGATACAGACGATCCTCTCCGTGGAGCAACACCTGCTCCTGATTACTCTGATCACACACAGACACAAAACCTTCTCACTCACTGACATCTGACACACATCTGATCATGTTGCATGTGCGTAAACGGCAAAAACACTCATGTGTGTTTCTCTCACTGTGCACGGGTTGACGGTCAGCGCGCTCTTAATGAACTGAAACTGCAGAATGCCGGCCTGCTGGAGTTTCTCATCTCCTTCCGCTCCGTCAGGAACAGGAGTCGCGTCTGTGCTGCTGATCACCCACAGATGATATCCCTCCACACCCCAGCTCTAAAACACAATCACACACAGGCATTAACAGACGCGTTTATCAAAACTGACTTACATGGCAATGTGTCCCTGGAGCACAAAAGCAGTCATAAGTAACACAGGTATATTTGTAGCAATAGACAACAATACATTGTATGGGTCAAAATTATCCATTTTTATTTTATGCCAAAAATCATTAGGACATTAAGTAAAGATCATGTTCCATGAAGATGTTTTGTAAATTTCCTACTGTAAATATATCAAAACTTAATTTGTGATTAGTGATATGCATTGCTAAGAACTTCATTTGGACAACTTTAAAATGCTGATAATTAAAAAAAATATGATATATTGGCCTTCACAACATATTGGTTGACCACTACCATGTTATTAAACATTAACTAAAACTAAAACCAGGAAGAAAAAAAAAACACGTTCATTACTTTAAACAAAATAATAATTTACTGATTTTCAAATATTTTATTTTAACTAGTTCAAGGCAACATCTCATTTTTGTTTAGTTTAAGTTGAAATACTAAAATAACAATAACTAAATATACTAGAACTTAATAAAAACTATATAGATGACATTGACAAAAACTTAAACAATTAAAATGAAAAGACAAATGTTCAAAATATTAACAAAAACTAAAATAATATGCAAATGATCCTAAAATAAGATTGATACAGTACAATAAACATGCAGAAGCAAGGAAAAAAGTGCCGAGTTTGAATCTTTCATATGTGATGCAATATAGTAAAACCCACCACAGGGTGAAATTTGACCTATTATAGGTTTTGATACCATATAAAAGCTGGGTTCAAGTCATTTCCAAAACTGTTTTTATTTCATCCATAGCTTGAACGTAACAAAAGTTATGGTTATGTGAAGTTGGCTGATCACCATGATTTTCAGGAACAGAATTAAAGAAAGGCAATGAAAATAAAAGCACAACAGTCAAGTATCAAAAGTAAAAGTCACTTTACTGTGGTAAAAGACTTATTTTAGTCACTGTACATGTTGTAAAAGATACAAAAATGACCCCAAGGAATACACGACACTTGCAAACATTTGAACATTAAATATATATCTGTTCATAAAACATCACAGATTACAGCATGCATCTCCAATTCTTCTCCTGTTCTACTACTCTGGATTTATAATACATACATCTGTCAAGAGCTTCAATACACAAGCAGACTAGCTAACTTCACACAGGACTAGCGGAAAATGTGCATTAATAATGTGTTAAGGGAAAGCACCTCCGCAGCGCGTGTTATTAAACTAGAGAACGACATAGTCTTTTCTGCTTGCCACAATAAATCGCTATTTTTCTGCACAAAACAATTGAATTTTGCCAAGATATTTTCAGAGATAAAAACCCAATTTTGACAAAAAAAATTAAAAATAAAGACATTTGACATTTTTTGAATTTCCTGAAAACTGATTGTGAATAAAAGAGCATGTTTGCACACTCACCATAGAGCTGATCTTCAGAGGCTCTTTCTTAGTGCCGTCTGAGCGATAGCTGCATCAGGAGAACACAGAGAAAACAAAGAAAAACAGCAGAAACGTCAACACTGAAACTCATCATTAGTGCGGTTTGTTTCATGGTATTGCTGAGGCAGTAAAGCAGCGGCGCGAGTGTGTTTGAGCGACTCACGTGAAGTCCTCCCCGAGCGTACAGATGAGATGAGCTCCAAACACACTCCACAGAGACAGACCGCCACAGTCCCACGTCACCATCAGAACGCTGCAGTCCGGAGACCAGCGGATCATCTTCACAGCACCCGTCTTATTCCAGATATCTGCCACGAACGAAACATAGATAGACTGAATCATGGGAAATGTTCTGGGAGTTTGCTTTCTTTGTGTTGTTTTTCCCCAATATCTTTATTACCAATGAACACAGACAAAATATACAAATGACTGTGCAATGCTAATCGAACCCAACAACAAAAATGCATTCAAAGAATAAAAGAACTGCTACAATATTATACACAAACATATATATATAAAATGTAATACAAAATGATTATTTTAACGATGTCCTTGCTATGTTTCTGAGCCTTTATCGTGAAAGGATCCTTGCTGTCTATGGAGGGTCAGAAAGCTCTCGTATTTCATCAAAAATATCTTCATGTGTGTTCAGAAGATGAACGAAGGACTTACGGGTTTAGAACGACATGAGGGTGAGTAATTAATGACTGAATTTTCATTTTTGGAAGAACTATCCCTTAAATGTAGTTTTGTTGTTGATCTAAAACTGAACTAAAAGCAAAAATAAAAATAAGTGAAACAAACGTTGTTTTGTGTAAATTAAAATAAATAAATGTAAAACTACTAATAAAAAATAAAATAAAAAAATAGAAATAAAACTAAAACAGTAAAACTGAAACAAACCTAAATGAAACAAAAATTGTTTAAAAATAAATGTAAAAAATATAAAAACAAAAATATTGAAGCATATTACAATAAATTTAAATGAATAAATACTATAATAAATAATACTAAAATAACATTGCACTGAATATTCATCAAAGTGTAAAAGAAAAGGTTACTAAATTGTTTAGTTATTACAAATGATTGTTTCTTTAATTTAATTTAATTTAATGCCATGCCAGTTACCATGGATATTTTCATGGCTAGTAAAATATGAAAAGAAAAATAAAACTTTCAAAATAAAAATAAATAAATCTTCATCACTATTAAACTATATCAAAAACTAAATCAGACAACATTTAATAAAAATCAACAGAAGTTCTGAAAGAGTTAAAATAATCTGGAATTTAGCTAAAAGTCCTAAAAATAATGGCAGGAAAACGTTTCATCCTTAGACATCATATCTAAGGACCATTCAAACTGTCTGACAGATGATACAGAGACAAATCTGACATTTGTTATGTATATAACAGCACAAGCTGGAATGTAATTGGCTGCTTTGTTACGGTGGTTTATATCAGTTCATCAGGTAAACAGCAGCTAGTCACTGATTTGACTCATCAGATGTGTGTCAGATG
>CM041811.1:37937651-38007651 GCA_023376895.1 Aspiorhynchus laticeps
TAGTACATTTATTCATCACACAGACTGATTTTTTTGTTGCACTGTACAGCCCATACCAATATTCAAGTTTACAGGCTATATCGCAAATGATAAGATATCGCCCACCCTAGTCTGGATGTGATAGAGAAGCTGCGTCTGACCTCTGGAGGACTGCAGGTCGAGGGAGAACGGGATTGTTAGACAACATGTTCACTGCTAAACAGGCCGTTACTCACACATGTCCAAACAGTATTGCAGCATGTGCTACTGATAGTACCTTCTGCTGTCATCACACTAGACTGATTTTTTTGCAGCGTCTGCAGACTGTACAGCCCAGACCAATCACCAACACAACGTTTACAGGTATATCGCAAAGATAAGATATCGCCCACCCTAGTCTGGAGAGTGCATTAATGTAAAGCTCGTAAAATAAGACCAATCTAGGAACGACTGCAGGTCGAGGGAGCAACGGGATGGTGCACAGGTTCACTGCTCTCCGCCGTTACTCACACTGTCCCAGCTGCTGCTTCGTCTCAGATAACCAGCTCTGCTGTCTCCACTAACCAGGATTCTCCTGCATTGTCTGCAGACTGAACACTACAAACTCACCTAACACACGTCACATTTACGGAAATATATATTCCGCATAACAGTGCATGCTAATGTAAACTCTAAAATAAGACCAATTAGGAACGATGAAGTGAAAGCAACACAAATGAATACTCTCTCATATCTGTGCTGCTTACGTCTACAATTTCCAGCTACTGCTCACTCCACACCTGTATGATTGTGTATTGTGAACTAAAACTACAACTACTAGAACCCTGATTTTGTTTCCTGAAATAAAACTGAAATAAGATCAAATCTAAATATTAAATAAAAACTAAATGATAATTAGAAATGTTGTACTGGCAATAAACTGAAATGAGTTTAGGATTAGCATTAAAATGACAAATTCAATACTGAAACTACAAGTCAATAAAAACTAAAACTGAACTAAAAAAATTAAATAAAATAAAAATAAATGTTAACCCTTAATATTAATATTAAATATAATTTCTTTTTATATATAAAAATCTAAAAATAAATGCTAAATAAAAAACTAATAAATAAAATAATTAGCATATACACATAATGCTGAAAGAAACTTATAATTATTGGCATGTTGCAAAGGCGTAATTTGTCATGTTCTTTTGCTTTAACTTAAATAAGAATTTATTATAATAAAAAGAAATTAAATTTGTATATATATACAGTATAAATATAAATAAATATACATGACATCACAATGCATCAGATTATATACTACAGATATATAGATGTATATTTTATCCAGATATATATATATGTGGCTACGGAAAGTATTGGGACCCAATAAAATTTTTCAATGAGTGTCATATTGCAGCCATTTGCTAAAATCGTTAAAGTTCATTTTTTCCTCATGAATGTACACACAGACTCCATATTGACAGAAAAACTGAGTATTGTTGAATGTTTGCAGATTCAGTTAAAAAGGAAAAACTCAAGTATCACGGGTTCCTAAGTATTCAGACCCTTTGCTTCAGTATTTAACGAAGCACCTTTTGATTTAACACAGCCATGAGCCCCTTAAAGAAAGAACAACAAGTTTATTTGGGGATCCTCTGCCAATTCCTCCTTGCAGATTCGAGCCAGTAATGTCAGGTTGGATGGTAAACATTGGTAAACAGCCATTTTCCGTCTCTCCAGAGATGCTCAATTGGGTTTGATTCAGGCTTGGCTGGGCCATTCAAGAACAGTCACGGAGTTGTCCTGAAGCCACACCTCGTTATTTTAGCTGTCTGCTTAGGGTCATTGTCTTGTTGGAAGGTAAACCTTCGGCCCAGTCTGAGGTCCTGAGCACTCTGGAGAAGGTTTTCGTCCAGGATATCCCTGTACTTGGCCGCATTCATCTTTCCCTCGATTGCAACCAGTCGTCCTGTCCCTGCAGCTGAAAAACACCCCCACAGCATGATGCTGCCACCACCATGCTTCACTGTTGGGACTGTATTGGACAGGTGATGAGCAGTGCCTGGTTTTCTCCACACATACCGCTTAGAATTAAGGCCAAAAAGTTCTATCTTGGTCTCATCAGACCAGAGAATCCTTCAGGTGTTTTTTAGCAAACTCCATGCGGGCTTTCATGTGTCTTGCACTGAGGAGAGGCTTCCGTCGGGCCACTCTGCCATAAAGCCCCGACTGGTGGAGGGCTGCAGTGATGGTTGACTTTCTACAACTTTCTCCCATCTCCCGAATGCATCTCTGGAGCTCAGCCACAGTGATCTTTGGGTTCTTCTTTACCTCTCTCACCAAGGCTCTTCTCCCCCGATAGCTCAGTTTGGCCGGACGGCCAGCTCTAGGAAGGGTTCTGGTCGTCCCAAACGTCTTCCATTTAAGGATTATGGAGGCCACTGTGCTCTTAGGAACCTTAAGTGCAGCAGAATTTTTTTTGTAACCTTGGCCAGATCTGTGCCTTGCCACAATTCTGTCTCTGAGCTCTTCAGGCAGTTCCTTTGACCTCATGATTCTCATTTGCTCTGACATGCACTGTGAGCTGTAAGGTCTTATATAGACAGGTGTGTGGCTTTCCTAATCAAGTCCAGTCAGTATAATCAAACACAGCTGGACTCAAATGAAGGTGTAGAACCATCTCAAGGATGATCAGAAGAAATGGACAGCACCTGAGTTAAATATATGAGTGTCACAGCAAAGGGTCTGAATACTTAGGACCATGTGATATTTCAGTTTTTCTTTTTTAATAAATCTGCAAAAATGTCAACAATTCTGTGTTTTTCTGTCAATATGGGGGTGCTGTGTGTACATTAATGAGGAAAAAAATGAACTTAAATGATTTTAGCAAATGGCTGCAATATAACAAAGAGTGAAAAATTTAAGGGGGTCTGAATACTTTCCGTACCCACTGTATATATACTTTATATAAAAAACGTATACAGTACAAAATTAAAAAAAATTACACTGGACACACACATATGCATATAGATATATATTACACAGATATATAGATGTGTATTTTTCCCCAGATTGATTCAGCAGCCTGTGCTCTATTTCTCTGGGAGCAATCAAAATGTTAATGAGTGTCACTGATCATGTGACACTTTGTACAGATGGTCAAATGTTCTTCTTCCACTGAAGCTCAAGATGCTCTTTGGCTCATTCTGAGTGTGTGTGTGTGTGTGTCTTTCTGTACCAGCTGATTGGAGCCTCCAGGTCGACGGGTTTCTTCATCTCTAGGGTCAGAACTGGAGCGCACTGTTCCTCCTTATAACCCGGAGTCACCTTAACACGAGCGCTGCCCCTAAAACACACACACACACACACAGAGAGAGAGACAGAAAACACCATCTGTTTAGATTGAGAGCTCATAATGCATCATTACACACATTATAAACACACTCATAATCATTCCCAGTTCACTCTTATTGACGGATGATTACAGGAAACCTGCAAACAACAAGAGCACATCGACACACAGACACGTCCTGACATGACCAACACCGACCTGAACACTGAGATCTGAGAGCTTCAGCAGTGTGTGTGTGTGTGTGAGCGAGTGTGTTTTGGAATTTCAAAGAGTCTAAATGTGTGTCACTAAACTGTTGTGGGCTACAGGTGTGTGTGTGTGTGTGCGTGGTGTGTGTGGTGTGTGTGTGGTGTGTGTGTGGTGTGCTGTGTGTGTGTGTGTAGAGAGAGAGAGAGCGAGTCAGTGAGTGAGCGAGTGTGTTTTGGAATTTCAAAGAGTCTAAATGTGTGTCACTAAACTGCTGTGGGCTACAGGTGTGTGTGTGTGTGTGTGTGTGTGTGATGTGTGTGTGTGTGTGTGTGTGTGTGTGTCTGTGTGTGTGAGAGAGCGAGTCAGTGAGTGAGCGAGTGTGTTTTGGAATTTCAAAGAGTCTAAATGTGTGTCAGTAAACTGCTGTGGGCTACAGGTGTGTGTGTGTGTGTGTGTGTGTGTGTGTGTGTGAAGAGAGAGGGTTCAGTGAGTGAGCGAGTGTGTTTTGGAATTTCAAAGAGTCTAAATGTGTGTCAGTAAACTGCTGTGGGCTACAGGTGTGTGTGTGTGTGTGTGAGTGTGTGTGTGTGTGTGTGAGTGTGTGTGGGCATGTCTATGCAGGAAAGTCGACAAATGCATGTTCTACTAGAGAAACATCACATGAGCTCATTGTTCTGGAAAAGAACAAACATTTCCAGAGTCTGATTCTGTCGTTCAAACATCATGATTTTGTTTTGGCAGCCATGAGGAATTCTGAAAAACCAAAACAAAACATGACGGCCACTGTTCTTCTCCTGAGCACCGGACGTCACATCAGTGTTTCTCAAGATTAACATCAACAGGAGAAAGAACAATGACAACATGAATGAGGAACAGGAAGAGGAAGTGATGCTGGGGCGTGTGGATCCGCTAAAGCTAAAAGAGGAAAGGTCAAGGGTCACTCACTTGGGATAGACAGGCTCGTACAGGTACTTCTCATCCGTGCCTCCGATGATGTCGAACAGCAGGACGTAACCGTTCGCAGCCTGGAGAGAGCGAGAGAGAGAGAGAGAGAGTGTTGTTATTTTTAGTTTTATTGTATTTATTTTCTCTCATTTATTGTCTTTATTTTGTGGTGTAATTACATTCTGTATTTTACACATCTAAAATGCTTTAGCAACATTGTAACACAAATGTCATGCCAATAAAGCAGCTTGAACTTGAGAGAGAGAGACATTGATGAATGTGATCAGGTGTCAGCAGTGTAGAGTAACACACACTGATCAACCTAATAGATGCAGGACACACTGATCCGGACACACACACACACACACACACACACACACAACACACACACACACACACACACACACACACACACACACACACACACACACACAACATGCTTTCTCCTCTCAGACTGATGAAGCAGCACTCTAGAAATCTGATCTACTGATCTAGAGCAGTGCTTCTCAAAAAACAGGCCTCAAAATGACTTAAAATCAAACAAACTAAAATGGCTAAAAAGCGGGGGGGGGGGGGGTCCATTATTTTATTTAAAAACCAGGGTTCACACGGTCTTGGAAAACCTGGATATGAAAGCGAATTTAACTTTTTTTTTTTTTTTTGTAAACATCTACACAATTTTTTCTGGAAAAGTCATAATTGTTAAAACTTTTAAAGGTCATGGAAATGTTATGAAGTGTATTAATTTTTCAAATTATGTCAAGCTCTAAAATATTTCATTAGGCAGATATTGCTAATTTGGAGTGAAAAAAAGAAAAGGTAAAAAAAAAAACTAAAGATGTCATGTAATAAAATTAATTGGTAATAAAAGTGTAAATGACTGAAACGGATACTGAATTTTATGGAATTAGTTATTTTTTTAAATTATTTAGTTATTTATAGGTTTTTTTATTTAATGTTCCTGTATTCAATGTTTAATGCTCAACTGAAATTAGACCGATGAAACATGGACAGGTGGTGTGACGCCCTCATCAACAAAACCTCACAAGTCAGATGAAAACAGGAGCCAGGCACAGGCGTGTTATTATCATGTGTTTCAGTGCTCCATCAGACCGTCGCTCCGCACAGTTAATGTCATGAATTGTACTCAAATGCCAAAAACGACAGAACGACAGAACGCTCAAAACACTTCAGACGAACAGAATGGAAAAGCCGTCACCATGACGACCGCATGCAGAAAAGGAGGGAAAAGCTGTGAAACTCTCATTAAGAACACCGACATCTGAAAGAACGATGACGCCTACAGATCCAGATGGAGATCAAGAACATTTACAATCCGCCATTCAATACAAGACGCTGCTCTGATGTACTGTATATATCATACTCTCTATATAATCGTGTATGTGACAAATAAAAATCTTGAATCTTGAATGCATATAGATCATCAAAGACGCATTAAACTGATCAAAAGTGCCAGTAAAGACATTTATAATGTCACAAAAGATTCTATTTCAAAGAAATGCTGAACTTTAAAACGTATCAGAGTTTCCACAAAAATATTGTGCAGCACAACTGTGTTCAACATTGATAATAATCAGAAATGTTTTTTGAGCAGCAAATCAGTATATTAGAAGATTTCTGAAGATCATGTGACACTGAAGACTGCAGTAATGATGCTGAAAATACAGCTGCGCATCACAGAAATAAATTACAGTTTAACATATTCGCATAGAAAACAGAAAAATATTTAATAATTTTACTGCATTTTTCATCAAATAAATGCAGCCTTGGTGAACAGAAGAGACCATATAGCAAATATGTAGACTTGTTTTCTTGACACAACTTAAGAAAAGCTGGTCTCTTTTCCCGTATTTTTCTGAATGCTGCAGACACGCGCTGCTCAGAGGACTCAACATACTTCAGACACACGTGGAAAGACTGAGAGGTTCAAAACAAGTGGAAAAGGCTGCGAGCGAGAGCTTCTGGCAGCACAGATGATGGAAACACTGGAAGGAGACGCAGTGAAGAAGGTGGAAGCACAGAGAGAGAGAGAGAGAGAGAGAGATGGATGAACTTCCTGTAGAGTTCAGCGCTCGGGACGGATTGTTTTCCACAGCTGGAGCGAGACGAAGCTCCCAGAACCCCCCTCAAACGCAGCGATGCGTCTGAAGAAAGCACCGAGCTCAACGCTCTTCTCTTCCTCCTGAACGCTCACAACAGACAGTCAGAAGTGGAGAAGAGGAAGTGATGCGTTCCTTAAAACACCATTATGTGGCAGATTATGTCTCAGTTTCTGCTTCTGCATCGTGTCAAGACGTCTTCCTTCAGATGGTTCACTTCATTAAAAGAACGAAAGAAACGATTCATAGATGCAAAAACAAACACACAATGTGAGACTCTGTCTAGGCTTTGAACAAATCGCTCGATTAAAGTGGTTCTTAATGGACCGAATCATTTACATAACGCATTCTCAATTAATTGTTTCAAACGAGTCACTGAACCTTTTTGAAAAAAATCTCAAAAGGAAACAAAAAATAAACAAATGTAACAAGCAGTGTTGTTTATAAAATTATTTATTATGAAATAAAACAAATGACAAATTGTAGATGAGAAACTTAATGAACTTAACTTAATGAAAAACTATAAAAATGAGAAAAGATGCCTTTGCAACCAACTGAAATAAGTTAAAATTAATTGAAATAAAACATTAAATTAAAACTGAATGTAAAATGAATTAAAACTATTTAGAAATATTTCTAAAAAAAAAATCATAAAAATGACAAAAGCACATACATTTACTAAAATACGAGCTAAAATGAAAACGTCAAATATTAAAAGCTTAATCAAAATATTAATAAAAATTGCACTTGTATTTAAACAATACTATAATAACATTGCTCACAAATGCTTTGCAATATAATCAATCAGTGAACTGAGTCACTCTGATAACTATACTAAGAAACACTGAAATTATATCAATTACAACTCACAAAAAAAACAAGAAACACACACTGAACTAAACAAGGAATTTGCATAGAGAGACTAAAATTAAAAATAGTAATAATAAAAAAAATGCAAGCCGAGTAAATAATAATAAAAAAAAAAAATCTGTGTAAAGGTCCCTAAGAAGTGAGCCGCCTATGTAGGCAGTAGACATTAAGACAGCTCACTAAGGGTTTGAGCAGATCTACACAATCTCAAACACACGCAATCATTCTAGTCTCACAAGACAGATGTTTATTTTAACAAACTAACTAGACACTTTATTATTTAGCGCTGTGAGAGAAGACGAACATCTGTGATCATCTGAATCATTCATGCAGACGTCTGATAAGATGAACTCTCACAAAGCCTCTCAGAATGCCACTCCTTCCTGTTATTCTGGTCACTTAGTGACGGAGGAATCACACGGAAGTCTCTGTTCAAACAGCATTCCAGAACACAGCTGAAGAAAACGCTCACGTAACGCAAAACATGACGAGAGACGCCGGCCGATGTTTTGCATCGCATCAATTTACACCGAACATGATTTGAATTGTCATCAAATGAGCAGAGAAACATTTGCATCCCTGAGTGAAAGTGCTTTACATATCCGTTCATATCAAACACAAACAATATCAATAGAGCAGATTCTCAACCTTAAATAACAGTTTCGAATTTAAATAAATAAATACTATAACTAACAGGTTGTTTAAAATCTAAAAGAAAAGAAATTTAAAACTAAAACAAAAACTGAAAAAATCTGAAATAAAAATAAAACACTAAAATAAATCTAGAACAAAACTGATTCTAATATAAAATCTAATATAAAAAAATAAAATAAATCTAATAAAATGTAAAATAAAAATAAAATCTAGCAAAAAATAAACAATCTAGAATAAAAAAGAAAAAAAGTGAATAAAATAAAACAATTAAATCTAATATAAAAATAAAACACTAAAATAAAATGAATCTAGAACAAAACTGATTCTAATATAAAATCTAATATAAAAAATAAAAATAAATAAAATTGAAAATAAAATTAAAATCAAGAAAAAATAAACTAAATCTAGAATAAAAAAAATAAAGTTAATAAAATAAAAGTGAATAAATAAGTGAATGAAATGAATAGAAATAAAATCTAATATAAAAATAACAAATTAAAATAAATCTAGAATAAAAATTAATCTAATATAAAAATAAAATCAAATTGAATAAAATCATAGTTAAATAAAGTTTAAATAAAGAAAAATAAAATAAAATCTAGAACAAGTCTAAAATAAAACTAAATAAATTTCGAAAAGAAAAATATAAAATAATTCTAGAGTAAAAATTGATGTAATATAAAATAGAATATATAAATATCTAACAAAAAAAAAAACTAGAAAAGATAAAAACCTAGAATCAAATAAAGTACTATTATGGAGGGGAATAGCTTGTTCAGATTAGCCCTCTGTGAACAGACTTCACCTGTCTAACACTACAGTCTGAGGTGTTTCTACACAACACTGTCATTAACTGCGTCTCTTTGTGTGTCCTGAGCCGCATGTTTGCTGAAGGATGATTGCAGGAGTGAACCGGACCAGCAGCGGATCTGATCCGTTACGTACACACTGGATAATGGATAGTTTCCAAGCGTCTTATGAATTCTGATTACAGTCTTCAGTCATCTGTCACGGCAGGAGAAACGCACTCAAATAATTCATCCCAGCATACAGCAACTTTACACAGAAGCGGCGGTCGCTTTTCCTTTAGACAAGAGAAAATTATGATAGTTGCTGTTCAATTCCTCTAGATTCACATTACTAAAAACATTAGTATTATTAATGTAATCCATTACATTTATTATCAATATGTGCTGCAATATTCTTTTTAAATCTGCATAAATTCTATATAAATACACAATATAAACATTTTTAATCATTGATATAAACTACAATAATAAATTAAAAGTAATATATTAAAAATACGAACAATGCTAAAAATCTTGAAGAGAGGTTATGAAACAGATTTTATTAAATAAAGCAACAACTCTAAAGATGTGCATTGCAGTGGTTTCATATTTAAAAAAAGCTATAATTAAAACAATTAAGCTGCACTTAAACGGTCACATTTGAATAATCATAAAGTGTTTGTGGTTGTGGTTTTTAGGAAGGCATCAGCAGTGTTACATACAGACAGGAAGATAAAAGCATGAAAACACTGCAGTCAGCCGTTCTCAGTGTTGATGTGGTGACAAAGCAGCTCAGATTTGAGACGCACACCATTCTCCATCAAACCACTGCATGTTTCTGACTTCCTCTCTGCTGATCTTCTGTGTTCCTCGCATGCAAACAAACTCCAATCTAACAAATGAGTCCAAAACACAAACACAGACACCAATGCATCTCAGCCGTGCTGTTAAACTGGATCCGTGTCTGATGTTTCAGTCCCAGAAATAACACTCCAGAGCAGAAACACACGGGTTTGATTAAAGTGTGTCGTCAGGTGAGATTGTCATCACAGCGATCCCTCATTCGCCTGCAGGAACCAAACAGAGTCCTGAGATCTGACCGACGAGACGGAGCGAAGCACAGCAACCACAACAAAACTGATCAGATTCAACTGATACTGAACTAAACCTCAGCTCGAAACCAGTCTGGAATCAGTTACACAGTCTCAGCACAGACACAGACTAGACTGGATTAGAAGATACAGCAAAAACCACACCACTGACTTTCACTGGAAGACAAAAAACAAAAATAAACAAACAAAACATTTCCATAAAAATATTTGTTTCTTAAATACAGTGATATATTACAACAGTAATGTTTTATTTTTATTTTATGAATTTCTTTTTATTGTTTTTTTTTAAATAATTTTTATATTTTTATTTAGTAATATTGTATTACTATTTAATTTTATTACTATTAATTAATATGTATAATTATTATTATAGCCATACTGATATATAGTCACAAAAGTTTGGCCAAATTGTCAAGCTCAATGACAAACAAGCAAACAAACAAACAAACAAATAAATAAAGGACAAAATAACAGACATTTCTGTCAAACTAAAAGCCAAATATATTAGTATTGTAATGTAAAAAAAATTGTTCTTATATATTATACTTTTGTCTTTAATACTGTTTTATTTATTTTAATTTTGTACTTTTTATATTTATTTAGTAAATAAATAATAATAATAATAATAATAATAATAATAATAATATTATTATTATTATTATACAAAAAACATTATAAAATTATATTTTACAAATAATAAAATAAAACATACATAAATGTTATTATTATACAAGAAAGTTTATTATTATCGCCATATATTCACAAAGTTTTGGCCAAATTCTGCAGCCCAAAAGAGCACTAACACAGCATCAGAACAGATCGAGACTAGACTAGACCGCAGATGAAGACGCTGCAGGCGTCGATTATTTTTAGGATTGTGGGATCTTCATGCAGGTTTTATCACTTGCAGCCCACACAGCTCTGTTCTGAGGTGAATGAAGTTCACTGAAGCTCCAGCCAATCACTGAACTCCTGGGAACATTTTGGACGCAGAGACGCCGGTATTACCCATGATGCTCCATCGGCAGAAGCTCACAGGCTGTGTGGAGGCGTCTGGTGTGTCGGAGAACAGACTAAACATCCCACAGCGGGCCGCTGCTATCTGCCTTCACTGAGAAGAGATTTTCACGAGACACTAGCGCAAGATTCAAGCACAAGAGAGAGAATCCTCTGAGACTCAGACTCACGTTCTGTGTGTGGAGCTCTTCAAAAGAAACTGTTTGTACTGTTTCATCTACAACTACACTGATAAACACTGGCTCCAGCACACCTCTGTCTGTTCCATTCAGATTAGAAACATGCTGCCAGGTCACAGTTCACATTAAGAATAAATAAATACGATTTTATTTATATCAAATATACACACTTTACACTGTACACAAATATTTGATATTGAAAATTGTATTATATTATTATTATTATTATTATTATTATTATTATTATATGATATTATATGATTTTATTATACTATTATATGATATTATAATGAAAGCAATATTAATGGATTTATTTTATTTATATTAATAAATATACTTTTTACTTAATATAATTGCATAATATTTGGGAGCATTGAGATATTTCACATTGTGACATTTCCATGACAAACATGAAAAAAAAAAAAAAAAAAAAAAAAAAAAAAAAAAAATATTTATTTTATATTTTCTTCATAGAAAATTGAAAACATGATTAAGTGTCAAAAACTGAAAAAGTACAATTCCTTTTTGCAGTTTCCTTCTTTTAATATTTGGTGTTTCGTGTATTTCGTTAATATTTGAAAAGTGATCTGGAACAGGCTCTTGATAAAAAGGAAAAACAGCTTCAGAATCATTCGGTAAACACAGATATCCCATGATCCTCCATGCTCTCATTTACAGTATAAACAGAGGAAATCAGAGCACTTCTCTCTGGAATATTCTGGAGTATTTACTACCCTGGATAACAAAATCAGTGTTAAACTAATTAATTATAGGTTTAAACTGTCTTTTGAACTATAACTACAAACAGCACATCTATTATTGTAATGCATAATGAATATGTAAATGTCTAGTCTGCTGAGGCTGTATTGTGAGCGTGATTTATATTCGTGACATTTAGAAGCAGCAGATCCATGTTAATATCATCTTCATCAGTGACTCTGCAGGATGGAGAATCAAACCCGGTCAGTCGACTAGTTAAACCTGCATGAAGCCAATAACCGGCCGTCATCGGTCCTTCCCTGATGACCCAAACCCACTGCTATCAAGACTAAACACTGACTGTTGATTCAGACGCTGTGAAATCAAGCCTGCGGTCGTGCTGTAATACTGCACCGCTGTGACGTCCGGCAGTGGAAACACCGAGATCTGGTGTCTGAACACACGTGATGATTCTGACCCGTCTGACGGACAGAACCAGACCCACGACAACAACACAGATGAAATACAGCTTCAGGACACACACTGAAAAGTACTTCTAAATGAACACAGCTGCTTATGGAGCAAGATGCTGAGACAATGGCCAGAAACATCTCTCTTACATGTGTGTGCATTAAAATATTTAAAAACATAGTAAAAGAGCGTTAGAAACGGCCCCTTATAGACCAAGCTATGCTTTTTTTTTTTTTTTTATGAAATACATACAAGGTATGGAAGGCATTTTCTGCCAATTTTAAATAAATCAATTTAAATATAAAAATGAAAACCAGATAAACAATTTCATTTATTTTCATAATTAAATTGATTTATTTAAAATTGGCAGAAAATGCCTTTCATAACAGGGTGTGCAAAAACTAAATAAAAATATATAATTAAAATTAATTACCATAAATTAAAATAATGTAAATAAATAGGAGGAAAGTATAAATAGAGACCATGTAAAAATGAAATAATCAGTTTATTTACATACTAACTAAAATGTATTTATTTATTTTACATAAATTAAATAATAATAATGTAATAATAATAATAATAAATGGGAGGAAATTAAAAATAGAACAATTAAATAATTTACAACATGACTAAAATAATGTATTAATTAAATACAATACATTTTAATAGGATAAACTAATTTAACACTAAACAATTTAATAAAATAAAAACAAAGAATCAAATAATCAGTTTATTTTAAGACCAACTAAAATACAATAAATTACAAGTAAGATAAATTAATTACAATAAAGAAATGAAATACAATACATTTTAAAATAATTAAATAAAACAAAAACAAATTAATTAATTAGTTTTTTGATAAATGGGGAGGTAATAATAAAAATAAAGAGAATATAAAACTATAAAATAAAATATAATAATAAATAATAAAAGAAAATGGTTTATTTAAAACATATATTTTAATGTACAAAGGATAAACAAGTGCACCAAGCACAAGCAAATGTCTACATAAACTGTCCAGATGGTGGAAAGGGTTAATCAGCCAAATCAAGAAAGGCTTCCAGATTTTAGAGGATGATGTGACGATCAGAGCAAGAAAATCTTATATAAGCACAGTATTGTACTGTAACAGAATGAACGCTGTATGAGTGCGACTGACAGATGTGAGCACATGAAGACTCTCTGCTCATCTCTCTCTGTCTGCATTCACACAGCAGAATGACAGCATTCATCAGCCAAACAAAAGAGAAACCACAGCGTTTGTTTTGTTCACTGTACGCAGTGACAGACGCACGACTGCAAGAAGACACATTAACATTTAAACAGTCGTCTCCTCTGTGAAGGACATGTGTGATTGGAGCAATTATGCCGCCTAACTTCACCCATAATGCCTTAAAATACCACTGATGTGGGCGACTCGCTAGGGCTGTTAGCGCTGAGATTAACACTGTTCTGTACGACGACAGAGGAACTGTCAGCATGGAGAACATTCAGGGAAATATGGTGATAATCAATCAACCTCCACACACAAGACTAGAGGTGTGCAAAACTATGGGACTAAGTAGGGATGCACCGAAATGAAAATTATTGGCTGAAGCAGAACAAAATGAAACACTGGGCCGAAGGCCGAATATGCTTCTGCGTCGAACCTACGCAGAGACGCACAGGCCTGCGCCGTACCTGACGTGCACCTCTCCAAAAATCGAACAGCGCGTCAATTCTACGCGGACCGCAAGCGCTGTGATTGGTCTGCTAGAACCCCTCCCTCCGTATGTACTTGAGTTTTGTGTGCGTTTATGAGCACTGTGATATAGTTTAATGTTACACCGTCTTATTTAAAATAAAACAAAGCAAAGAACAAGTGTCTTATTTATTATACTACATAGCATTATACATCACTAGTTGTCCACGAGTCCGCGACAAACAATGTAGATCTGCACACGTCTTTGTGGAGATTGAAAGAATGCCATCTTCTATGGTTCTGTTGTTGTCTCCTCTTTGTAGTCTTAAATAATAATTTAATGATATTTATTTGCCTTTCCGACGAGCCGCTTCTTCGGCTTTTGCCGTGGTGTACTGCGGGTTACACCAGCAGCATGCCCGTGGACACTGCATACTAGCGGTCAGCATGTGTACTGCACGTGGACGACGACGCAGAAGTATAAATGAAAACTGACGCACACGGCGTAGAGGCTACGGCGTAGGTCCGACGCAGATGTATAAATCGGGCTTTATCATTAAGTAATTTTGCCTCAGCAGCAGATTTAAGTTCAAGCTGAAGTAATAAAATTACTAACTGAAATGAAACTAAAAATAATTAAACCTATTTAGATTTTTTTTTTTTAGATAAAATAGCAAAACTAATTTAAACAAAATAGAAAAATATAATATTAATGATAAAAGCTATTTCAAAATATTAATAAAAACTATAATAGCATATAAATGACAGTAAGGTCTAGATGCTCCATGAGTGCGATATGTTTGATTATTGCTTGTTTTCTTTAAACATCAATCCTCTGTTGCACATCACTGATGACTGCTGTGATCTTCCTCACCACCGGGTCTGATCGGGTCTCACCAAATCAACGATCAATGCAGTCTGTCGTCATGGATACTGATGAGAGAGATCTCATGAAGACTCATCATCGGTGAGTATCATCAGAGATCAGCACAAGACTCCACTCCTGCAGGTCTGAACCTGTGAGCAGCTGCAGACTGCTCAACTAAACACACCCGTCACCAACACTAACGTACAGACTGAGGAGTGCAACATGCACGAAATATGTGCTAAAAATCAGTCAGAAACAGCACAGCTTAAGAAAATACATTTTAAAAAGATTTTTTTTTACAAATCTCTAAATATATTGGAGCATGAGTGGAAAAAAAACAACTTCCAATCATAAAACACATTTTGGGTGCATGTAAAATACAATATAAATATTTATATTAAATATATTTTTAAAATGGGCCACAATTTAAATAGTAAATTATTTGCTCCAAATAAATAATCTTAAAATACAATTTGTACTATATAAACAAAGTTACATTATGTATATTTAAAAATAAATGGCCCATACATAATTCAATAAATAATTTACATAATTTTCTTTCAGAAATTTATAGCAAACAAAAAAACAGAAACACACTGAACTAAACAAGGAATTTGAGTAAATAAAAAATAATAATATCAAATCTGTGTAAAGGTCCCTAAGAATAGCTGCCTATGTAGGCAGTAGACATTAAGACAGCTCACTAGGGTTTGAGCAGATCTACACAATCTCAAACACACACAATCAATCTAGTCTCACAAGACAGATGTTTATTTCAGCAAACTAGACAGACTTTATTATTTAGCACTATGAGAGAAGACGAACATCTGTGATCATCTGAATCATTCATGCAGACGTCTGATAAGATGAACTCTCACAAAGCCTCTCAGAATGCCACTCCTTCCTGTTATTCTGGTCACTTAGTGACGGAGGAATCACATGGAAGTCTCTGTTCAAACAGCATTCCAGAACACAGCTGAAGAAAACGCTCACGTAACGCAAAACATGACGAGAGACGCCGGCCGATGTTTTGCATCGCATCAATTTACACTGAACATGATTTGAATTGTCATCAAATGAGCAGAGAAACATTTGCATCCCTGAGTGAAAGTGCTTTACATATCCGTTCATATCAAACACAAACAATATCAATAGAGCAGATTCTGAACCTTAAATAACAGTTTCGAATTTAAATAAATACATACTATAACTAACAGGTTGTTTAAAATCTAAAATAAAATAAATCTAGAACAAAACTGATTCTAATATAAAATCTAATATAAAAATAAAACACTAAAATAAAATAAATCTAGAACAAAACTGATTCTAATATAAAAACTAATATAAAAATAAAATAAATCTAATAAAATGTAAAAAAAAAAATCTAGCAAAAAATAAACTAAATCTAGAATAAAAAGGAATAAAAGTGAATAAAATGAATAAAAGTAAAAAATAAAAATAAAATCTAATATAAACATAAAACACTAAAATAAAATAAATCTAGAATAAAAATCTAATATATAATCTAATATAAAAATAAATAAAATCTAATTGAAAATAAATTCTAAAATAAAAATGAAGTAAAATAAGTGAATAAATATTTAAATAAAATGAAGTAAAATAAAATATTTAATTAAATCTAGAACAAGTAGTAAAATCTAAAATAAAACTAAATACATTTCGAAAAGAAAAATATTAAATAATTCTAGAGTAAAAATTAATGTAATATATAGTGGGTACGGAAAGTATTCAGAAGCCCTTAAATTTTTCACTCTTTGTTATATTGCAGCCATTTGCTAAAATCATTTAAGTTATTTTTTTTTCCTCATTAATGTACACACAGCACCCCATATTGACAGAAAAACACAGAATTGTTGACATTTTTGCAGATTTATTAAAAAAGAAAAACTGAAATATCACATGGTCCTAAGTATTCAGACCCTTTGCTGTGACACTCGTATATTTAACTCAGGTGCTGTCCATTTCTTCTGATCATCCTTGAGATGGTTCTACACCTTCATTTGAGTCCAGCTGTGTTTGATTATACTGATTTGACTTGATTAGGAAAGCCACACACCTGTCTATATAAGACCTTACAGCTCACAGTGCATGTCAGAGCAAATGAGAATCATGAGGTCAAAGGAACTGCCTGAAGAGCTCAGAGACAGAATTGTGGCAAGGCACAGATCTGGCCAAGGTTACAAAAAAATTTCTGCTGCACTTAAGGTTCCTAAGAGCACAGTGGCCTCCATAATCCTTAAATGGAAGACGTTTGGGACGACCAGAACCCTTCCTAGAGCTGGCCGTCCGGCCAAACTGAGCTATCGGGGGAGAAGAGCCTTGGTGAGAGAGGTAAAGAAGAACCCAAAGATCACTGTGGCTGAGCTCCAGAGATGCATTCGGGAGATGGGAGAAAGTTGTAGAAAGTCAACCATCACTGCAGCCCTCCACCAGTCGGGGCTTTATGGCAGAGTGGCCCGACGGAAGCCTCTCCTCAGTGCAAGACACATGAAAGCCCGCATGGAGTTTGCTAAAAAACACCTGAAGGATTCTCTGGTCTGATGAGACCAAGATAGAACTTTTTGGCCTTAATTCTAAGCGGTATGTGTGGAGAAAACCAGGCACTGCTCATCACCTGTCCAATACAGTCCCAACAGTGAAGCATGGTGGTGGCAGCATCATGCTGTGGGGGTGTTTTTCAGCTGCAGGGACAGGACGACTGGTTGCAATCGAGGGAAAGATGAATGCGGCCAAGTACAGGGATATCCTGGACGAAAACCTTCTCCAGAGTGCTCAGGACCTCAGACTGGGCCGAAGGTTTACCTTCCAACAAGACAATGACCCTAAGCACACAGCTAAAATAACGAAGGAGTGGCTTCACAACAACTCCGTGACTGTTCTTGAATGGCCCAGCCAGAGCCCTGACTTAAACCCAATTGAGCATCTCTGGAGAGACCTAAAAATGGCTGTCCACCAACGTTTACCATCCAACCTGACAGAACTGGAGAGGATCTGCAAGGAGGAATGGCAGAGGATCCCCAAATAAACTTGTTGCATCTTTCCCAAAAAGACTCATGGCTGTATTAGATCAAAAGGGTGCTTCTACTAAATACTGAGCAAAGGGTCTGAATACTTAGGACCATGTGATATTTCATTCCATGTGATTGTGTTTTTCTGTCAATATGGGGTGCTGCGTGTACATTAATGAGGAAAAAAAATTAACTTAAATGATTTTAGCAAATGGCTGCAATATAACAAAGAGTGAAAAATTTAAGGGGGTCTGAATACTTTCCGTACCCACTGTAAAATAGAATATATAAATATCTAACAAAAAAAACTAGAAGATAAAAATCTAGAATCAAATAAAGTACTATTATGGAGGGGAATAGCTTGTTCAGATTAGCCCTCTGTGAACAGACTTCACCTGTCTAACACTACAGTCTGAGGTGTTTCTACACAACACTGTCATTAACTGCGTCTCTTTGTGTGTCCTGAGCCGCTTGTTTGCTGAAGGATGATTGCAGGAGTGAACCGGACCAGCAGCGGATCTGATCCGTTACGTACACACTGGATAATGGATAGTTTCCAAGCGTCTTATGAATTCTGATTACAGTCTTCAGTCATCTGTCACGGCAGGAGAAACGCACTCAAATAATTCATCCCAGCATACAGCAACTTTACACAGAAGCGGGGTCGCTTTTCCTTTAGACAAGAGAAAATTATGATAGTTGCTGTTCAATTCCTCTAGATTCACATTACTAAAAACATTAGTATTATTAATGTAATCCATTACATTTATTATCAATATGTGCTGCAATATTCTTTTTAAATCTGCATAAATTCTATATAAATACACAATATAAACATTTTTAATCATTGATATAAACTACAATAATAAATTAAAAGTAATATATTAAAAATACGAACAATGCTAAAAATCTTGAAGAGGGGTTATGAAACAAAGAGAGATTTTATTAAATAAAGCAACAACTCTAAAGCTGTACATGGCAAAAAAAAAAAAAAAAAAAAAAAAAAAAAAAGCTATAATTAAAACAATTAAGCTGCACTTAAACGGTCACATTTGAATAATCATAAAGTGTTTGTGGTTGTGGTTTTTAGGAAGGCATCAGCAGTGTTACATACAGACAGGAAGATAAAAGCATGAAAACACTGCAGTCAGCCGTTCTCAGTGTTGATGTGGTGACAAAGCAGCTCAGATTTGAGACGCACACCATTCTCCATCAAACCACTGCATGTTTCTGACTTCCTCTCTGCTGATCTTCTGTGTTCCTCGCATGCAAACAAACTCCAATCTAACAAATGAGTCCAAAACACAAACACAGACACCAATGCATCTCAGCCGTGCTGTTAAACTGGATCCGTGTCTGATGTTTCAGTCCCAGAAATAACACTCCAGAGCAGAAACACACGGGTTTGATTAAAGTGTGTCGTCAGGTGAGATTGTCATCACAGCGATCCCTCATTCGCCTGCAGGAACCAAACAGAGTCCTGAGATCTGACCGACGAGACGGAGCGAAGCACAGCAACCACAACAAAACTGATCAGATTCAACTGATACTGAACTAAACCTCAGCTCGAAACCAGTCTGGAATCAGTTACACAGTCTCAGCACAGACACAGACTAGACTGGATTAGAAGATACAGCAAAAACCACACCACTGACTTTCACTGGAAGACAAAAAACAAAAATAAACAAACAAAACATTTCCATAAAAATATTTGTTTCTTAAATACAGTGATATATTACAACAGTAATGTTTTATTTTTATTTTATGAATTTCTTTTTATTGTTTTTTTTTAAATAATTTTTATATTTTTATTTAGTAATATTGTATTACTATTTAATTTTATTACTATTAATTAATATGTATAATTATTATTATAGCCATACTGATATATAGTCACAAAAGTTTGGCCAAATTGTCAAGCTCAATGACAAACAAGCAAACAAACAAACAAACAAATAAATAAAGGACAAAATAACAGACATTTCTGTCAAACTAAAAGCCAAATATATTAGTATTGTAATGTAAAAAAAATTGTTCTTATATATTATACTTTTGTCTTTAATACTGTTTTATTTATTTTAATTTTGTACTTTTTATATTTATTTAGTAAATAAATAATAATAATAATAATAATAATAATAATAATAATATTATTATTATTATTATACAAAAAACATTATAAAATTATATTTTACAAATAATAAAATAAAACATACATAAATGTTATTATTATACAAGAAAGTTTATTATTATCGCCATATATTCACAAAGTTTTGGCCAAATTCTGCAGCCCAAAAGAGCACTAACACAGCATCAGAACAGATCGAGACTAGACTAGACCGCAGATGAAGACGCTGCAGGCGTCGATTATTTTTAGGATTGTGGGATCTTCATGCAGGTTTTATCACTTGCAGCCCACACAGCTCTGTTCTGAGGTGAATGAAGTTCACTGAAGCTCCAGCCAATCACTGAACTCCTGGGAACATTTTGGACGCAGAGACGCCGGTATTACCCATGATGCTCCATCGGCAGAAGCTCACAGGCTGTGTGGAGGCGTCTGGTGTGTCGGAGAACAGACTAAACATCCCACAGCGGGCCGCTGCTATCTGCCTTCACTGAGAAGAGATTTTCACGAGACACTAGCGCAAGATTCAAGCACAAGAGAGAGAATCCTCTGAGACTCAGACTCACGTTCTGTGTGTGGAGCTCTTCAAAAGAAACTGTTTGTACTGTTTCATCTACAACTACACTGATAAACACTGGCTCCAGCACACCTCTGTCTGTTCCATTCAGATTAGAAACATGCTGCCAGGTCACAGTTCACATTAAGAATAAAAAATACGATTTTATTTATATCAAATATACACACTTTACACTGTACACAAATATTTGATATTGAAAATTGTATTATATTATTATTATTATTATTATTATTATTATTATTATATGATATTATATGATTTTATTATACTATTATATGATATTATAATGAAAGCAATATTAATGGATTTATTTTATTTATATTAATAAATATACTTTTTACTTAATATAATTGCATAATATTTGGGAGCATTGAGATATTTCACATTGTGACATTTCCATGACAAACATGAAAAAAAAAAAAAAAAAAAAAAAAAAAAAAAAAAATTTATTTTATATTTTCTTCATAGAAAATTTTGAAAACATGATTAAGTGTCAAAAACTGAAAAAGTACAATTCCTTTTTGCAGTTTCCTTCTTTTAATATTTCGTGTTTCGTGTATTTCGTTAATATTTGAAAAGTGATCTGGAACAGGCTCTTGATAAAAAGGAAAAACAGCTTCAGAATCATTCGGTAAACACAGATATCCCATGATCCTCCATGCTCTCATTTACAGTATAAACAGAGGAAATCAGAGCACTTCTCTCTGGAATATTCTGGAGTATTTACTACCCTGGATAACAAAATCAGTGTTAAACTAATTAATTATAGGTTTAAACTGTCTTTTGAACTATAACTACAAACAGCACATCTATTATTGTAATGCATAATGAATATGTAAATGTCTAGTCTGCTGAGGCTGTATTGTGAGCGTGATTTATATTCGTGACATTTAGAAGCAGCAGATCCATGTTAATATCATCTTCATCAGTGACTCTGCAGGATGGAGAATCAAACCCGGTCAGTCGACTAGTTAAACCTGCATGAAGCCAATAACCGGCCGTCATCGGTCCTTCCCTGATGACCCAAACCCACTGCTATCAAGACTAAACACTGACTGTTGATTCAGACGCTGTGAAATCAAGCCTGCGGTCGTGCTGTAATACTGCACCGCTGTGACGTCCGGCAGTGGAAACACCGAGATCTGGTGTCTGAACACACGTGATGATTCTGACCCGTCTGACGGACAGAACCAGACCCACGACAACAACACAGATGAAATACAGCTTCAGGACACACACTGAAAAGTACTTCTAAATGAACACAGCTGCTTATGGAGCAAGATGCTGAGACAATGGCCAGAAACATCTCTCTTACATGTGTGTGCATTAAAATATTTAAAAACATAGTAAAAGAGCGTTAGAAACGGCCCCTTATAGACCAAGCTATGCTTTTTTTTTTTTTTTTATGAAATACATACAAGGTATGGAAGGCATTTTCTGCCAATTTTAAATAAATCAATTTAAATATAAAAATGAAAACCAGATAAACAATTTCATTTATTTTCATAATTAAATTGATTTATTTAAAATTGGCAGAAAATGCCTTTCATAACAGGGTGTGCAAAAACTAAATAAAAATATATAATTAAAATTAATTACCATAAATTAAAATAATGTAAATAAATAGGAGGAAAGTATAAATAGAGACCATGTAAAAATGAAATAATCAGTTTATTTACATACTAACTAAAATGTATTTATTTATTTTACATAAATTAAATAATAATAATGTAATAATAATAATAATAAATGGGAGGAAATTAAAAATAGAACAATTAAATAATTTACAACATGACTAAAATAATGTATTAATTAAATACAATACATTTTAATAGGATAAACTAATTTAACACTAAACAATTTAATAAAATAAAAACAAAGAATCAAATAATCAGTTTATTTTAAGACCAACTAAAATACAATAAATTACAAGTAAGATAAATTAATTACAATAAAGAAATGAAATACAATACATTTTAAAATAATTAAATAAAACAAAAACAAATTAATTAATTAGTTTTTTGATAAATGGGGAGGTAATAATAAAAATAAAGAGAATATAAAACTATAAAATAAAATATAATAATAAATAATAAAAGAAAATGGTTTATTTAAAACATATATTTTAATGTACAAAGGATAAACAAGTGCACCAAGCACAAGCAAATGTCTACATAAACTGTCCAGATGGTGGAAAGGGTTAATCAGCCAAATCAAGAAAGGCTTCCAGATTTTAGAGGATGATGTGACGATCAGAGCAAGAAAATCTTATATAAGCACAGTATTGTACTGTAACAGAATGAACGCTGTATGAGTGCGACTGACAGATGTGAGCACATGAAGACTCTCTGCTCATCTCTCTCTGTCTGCATTCACACAGCAGAATGACAGCATTCATCAGCCAAACAAAAGAGAAACCACAGCGTTTGTTTTGTTCACTGTACGCAGTGACAGACGCACGACTGCAAGAAGACACATTAACATTTAAACAGTCGTCTCCTCTGTGAAGGACATGTGTGATTGGAGCAATTATGCCGCCTAACTTCACCCATAATGCCTTAAAATACCACTGATGTGGGCGACTCGCTAGGGCTGTTAGCGCTGAGATTAACACTGTTCTGTACGACGACAGAGGAACTGTCAGCATGGAGAACATTCAGGGAAATATGGTGATAATCAATCAACCCCACACACAAGACTAGAGGTGTGCAAAACTATGGGACTAAGTAGGGATGCACCGAAATGAAAATTATTGGCTGAAGCAGAACAAAATGAAACACTGGGCCGAAGGCCGAATACTTTTTTTTGCATCCCCCCCCCCCCATGTAGGCCTATTTTGCAATTTTTTTCACCATTGCATAAATTAAATAGTCAAAATGTGCTTTTTACTGTTTTATCCTGCTTTTCAAATAAATAAAATAATCAATTACAAAACAACAATTTTTAAATATTTGCTTAACACTGAAATTTTAACATTCTATCAGACATTATACCGACAAAGCACAAAACAGTCAGAACTAGTGATCGACCGATATTGATTTTTTAGAACCGATACCGATACCGATAATTTGTTTGTTTATGTGCCCGATAACCGATATGCAGAACCGATATTTATTTACTGTTATACTTGTGTTTTTGACACAATGATTACAACACCACTGAACTGAACAAACCATTTTATTTATAACAATCACCCCTCCTTGCATAGAAAACAAAACAAATCTTATTTATACACCAATAAATAGAGGGGTCTGAGAGTACAAAAAATAAAAAAGTGCACTGTTACTAAACAGTTTTTGTTTAAAAATAAAATCTTCGATGAGGTAAAAAAAAAACAGGTAAAATAAATAAAGCACGTAAAAGTAATTCTCACCAATTAAAAAATAAATAAAACTTGTGGCGGCAGGTGACGTCACGTTAATTAGCATGTCATTGTGTCAAGTTTGCGTTCAGACGAGTTTTGGCACTTAAGATCTGTTCTAAATGTCACATACTGTAATTAATACAACAATGCCAATAAAGCTGTTCACATTATACTTTCTGTTGTCATAAATAAAACAAGTATAAATAGTAAACAGGAACCATTAATTTTACATGTTAACCAGGAATCACTCTCACTATACTCCTTAAATCCTGATTTATAATCGCGACATCGTCTGATAAAATCAATATACATCTAACTTACACTAAAAAGCGACTATATGCGGTGGTTTTGGCTATATTACTGTTTTGTCTCATTCAGCGCACTGTCTGCGTCTGAGTAACAAGCTATGCGCATATTAACAGACGAATTATGTTCATATTTAAAAGTCCAAACAGTCAGTAAGCGACAGGTGCTTGGAAACGCTGTTTTGTAAATGATTTACTGATGATTTTGCTGCGTTACGGCCAAATGAATGCGCTGCTTCACTGCCGCTCACTGCACAGAATAGACGCAGAGAGAGTCGACACTGCGCCCGGAGAGACAGATCTCGCACTCGCGGGGCAGTAACGTTACTGGAGACAAATTCCAATTGAACGATAGCTAAGGTTTTTTTTAAAAAAAGTCGCTAGGTTTGTCAGTATGTACCTGTTGTGGGAAAAAAGCCGCCAAAAGGGTCTGAAAGTTGCTAAATACTGAAAGTCGCGCTCTTGTGTGTGAGAGGCGGGAGCTGATGGCAGCGGGCGGTGGATATTGTTGCAGCCCGCCACAAGTAAAGAGAGAGAGCTTGTCTGAGGGAGTGTCTACAGTTCTTGAGCACACAGAACAAGCAGTGTGAAACGCGTCAGGCGAGGGGAGATTTTCCTCTTGTTAATCGATCGCGGATGGTTTCATTATCTCGGGTGGATAAAAAAAAAAAAAAAGTGTAAGATAATAATAGTAATAAAAACAAAAGTGTGTCACCAAATATACTTGGGCGGCCGTTAATATACCTGGGCGGCCCGCCCAGGTAAAGTCTATGTGTGGGAAACACTGGAGTTGTGTTTACTAGGATGTTTATTAGGCAATTGATGGTTATATAGTAAATGTTTCTATAATTACGGTGTTTTAATCGTGAATATTTTTAAAAGTTACATGCGGTGGCTGTGCTGTAGCATTTCCTGAGCATCAACCCACTGAGTGAACAGCAATATGAAGCGGCTTCACGAGACTAATGATGAGCAAATATACAACAGAGAGAGAATTCAATTCAGCGCTTTTACTTCCAACTTGCGCTCATTCATGGCTGTATTATTTAATTCATGCAAAGTTACGTCTTTATTGGGACAGGACTTGACGGATTATCTTACGTGACTCGTCTATTTCTTAGAGCCAAGCTGCATAAACTACATATCAAGCATATGTATCACATCTAATTTGTGCATTAATGGCTGTTATGTTAAATAAAATGTACTAATTACAGCAAAGCAAGTAATACTTTACCTGTGCACGCCGTTGTCTCGTCTCCCCTCAGATGCGCTGTAATGGCGATCATGCGTGCAATTCTTAAAACACCCACAAGATGGCGGCGTTTATCGGAAAATCCGATATTACAAAACCGATATCCGATTATGGAAAAATGCTTAAATATCGGGAAAAATATCGGTAAATCGATATATCGGTCGATCTCTACTCAGAACACCTTAGCAACTGCATAGCGACAGACTAAACACTCAGAACACCCTAGCAACTGCATAGCAACAGCCCAAAATACACTGAACAACCTAACAACTGCAAAACAACACCTTGAAATGACTAGAACACCCTAGCAACAGTCTACAAACACACAGAACACCCTTGCAACTGCATAGCAACAGTCTACAAACTCTCAGAACACCCTTGCATCTGCATAACAACAGCATAAACACACTCTGAACACCCTAGCAACTGTATAGCAACAGTTTAGCATCATAGTTGCACCTGCTGGACGATGATATGGTGTGATAAGTTCTCACTACATAACAGACAGATGATTCACCTCCTCATAAAGTGCACTCACAGGAGAGACAGACGTGTTTTACTCACCGCCACTGCGATCATGGAGTCGTCGGGCTTCCATTCCACCTGCTGATAGAAGCCGAACTGTGCAGCCGCTTTCCCAGACTCGATATAACTGACGATCAACACGCTGGGCTACAGACAGACAGACAGAGAGAGAGAATTAGACATTCATTTGAGTCAGTGTGGTTTAGTTATGTACCGAGCCAATCATCACTAGTACTAGTGCTGATAGTGATGTGCTGAAACCTCCAGCACTAAGAGTTAAAGCTGAGTGGGTCCTGCAGCGTTTCAATGATAGCTCAGATCACGTGTGCTTACCAAGTGATCAGATGCAACATTTTCACCTTCTGGACCAGAAAACACTGAACTAAATCCCATCATTTCAAATAACACTTGCAACACCTTAACTGCATAGCAACAGCCTAAACACATCCAGAACACCCTAGTAACTGCCTAAACACACTCAAAATACCCTAGTAACTGCATAGCAACAGCTACAAACCTCTCATAATACCTTAGCAACCACTTAGAAACACCTGCACAACTACATAAAAAACAAACAGCAACTACATTTTCAGTAAATATAAAAATCAAACTCATAGTTCAGTTTGAAACTGAATCTGTCTTATACAGCACAGAAGTGAAAGTGTCATGAACAGCACAAGTGACAGAGGAACTAACTCACAGCTGCAGTTAACACACTAGATTAGTGCATGTCTCAACTAGTTTAGGAATATGACAGTCCAGAATGAAGCTACTACTAATGACTATTCAAGTCATTTTAGTTTAATGTTCACTGCATATGAAAGAATCGGTCATGCTGATGATGCATACAATAATGTTGAGAATATCCCAGAATATTACTTTTTTATTTTTTATTTTTTTTCACACATAACATAACATAGTATCCAAAATATAACAAAACAAAACAACAGACACATACTCATCTCAAGGTCCAATCAAAAGCCAGAATATTCCTTTAATAAGATGCTGAACTAGAACTAAAGGAGGAAAATATGTTTAATGTTATTCAATCCAATCTGTCTGTATTTTACAGATCAACAGAAAGGCAGAACATTCTCCCAGTGAAATAAAGAGCAGCAGGAAAACACATTAGGAGAAAAGAGACGGATGTGCGGATGAGAACAGCGCTTGGCCACAAAGAAAAACACCCAAAAATGGAAGCAAAGTGCTGGTTTCATTCAGCCAAAGGGGAGCTGGAAACCTCAACACACACACACACACACGTGTGTGTAAACTCATGAAAATCTAACACTAACGTCACAGAATCACACTGCGTTTACCTTCAGCGTGTGTGTGAGAAGGACGTTCCTCGTGAAAGCCTGCGTTTTGTTCAGGGGTCACCAAAGGTCAGACAGGCTTCAGAGTCCACACGAGAGGAACGAGCGGCGATCAACGGCCACATTCACAGCGAGTGATATGACTGACAGATGCATTTATTATTGGACCGTTTGTACAGACAAAATCACTTTCTGATTCTACTCCCACAATGGCATTGATAAAACACATGTAACCACAACAACTGAGATATTTACATTTTAAACTGTAATGTTTTCTTATTTACGTTAAGCTATTCTGTAAAACTGCAGATAACGGACACTAAAAGTGGCACATTTAGCCGATGAATCAGGCCACTCAGCCCACATGACGCCTGTATCTTCATATATAGACTAAATGCAGCCCTGACAAATAAGAGAATACACCAAAAATGAGTGCATGTACAGACCAATAACAGTCCACTATGATTGTTGTTCATACAGCAGATGAACTGAACTCACTCTCAACATTCAGTCATCAACAGGTTATTCCCTGTCCTATGACATAATCAACATACGTGTGACAGCAGGCCACAGGTGCAGCGCAGAACACGTGCAAATAAATGACGCTCGTTCAATCGTCTGAATTTCTTAGGGCTGCAAAACGATTAATCGCATTCAAAATAAAAGTTTGTTTACATTCTATATGTGTGTGTACTGTCTATATTAATTATGTATAAATACACACAAATACAGGTATATATCAAGGAAAAATATATGTTTGATATTTATATATAATATAAATTATATACAAGTATAAATACGCATGCATACAAATTTTTTTTAAATATATACATGTGTGTGTATTTATACATAAATATACACAGTACACACACAGTATGTAAACAAACTTTTATTTTGAATGTGATTAATAGCGATTAATCATTTTGCAGGCCTAGAATTATTTCAACTTGATGTAATATTTGAAACATGCATTTTCTGAATGTTCATCAACACAGAAACATTCAACGGCTTATGAAAATAATGCAAAACATTTACAGTAAATACATAATGGACATCCAGCAGACAAACATGCAGTTCAGTAATAAACATTAAAATGTGCTACGGTCACTATTAAAACATGACTGTTCAAACCAACAATATGTTTTAAAAATCATTAAAAAAATGAAGAGAATAGACAACAAAGTGACAGACAATATAACTGCAGCATGATAATAAACCGCTGGTGTGAACACTAATATAATTACCGTTCTAGGTGTGAACAAGTCTTAACACTTCAATATTTAGTCTGACTAACCTTGACAAACTGTCTGGGCGAAACGTTCTATTATCTATTAATTTGTGATGACTAGCTCAAAAACTTTAGAAAGAATATGAGCTGCACGTTTCTTTAAGGCAGAACCTTGGTGTATAGGGTAAGGTGTAATAGTTTGTATTACAAGTTTTCTGAAATGTTAAGCTATGTTTAATCACAAATGAGTGATTAAATGAGTCAAATGAGTGGCAAATGAGTCATTATCCAATTAAATATGTTGTAATTTGCATATATTTCTAGAACAAGTCTAAACATTGAATATTAATGCAAGGTTCAAAGCTGTAGTTTGATTTTTTTTGTCATTAAAGCTAAAGGTTTTTCCAGAGGAGATATTGGATTTCACTTTTTATCACTCCATAAATCAGAAAATACTGTCAACAGATAGAAAACAAACACATTTTCACCATGTTTTTAGGAGTAAAGTGTTGTATAAATCAGTGAGAATGATATTAATAAATAAAAATAAAAAAATGCATTAACCTTCAGAATATAGAGAGGAATAAAACAGTAAAGTTTGGTGTATGAGGAAAAACATCTTCAAAGATATGGACTGGAATTGAAATCTACAGACAATAATAGATACAGTGCAATAAAATAAACACTTAAATGTGTATGTTTGGATGTTTTCTTTCCATTAGTCTGAAAAAAAAGACATGCTATGAAAGCAAAATAGACCAAAATCTCAATATGTACCAAAAAGCAATAGTTTTAATCTTCAGTTTCTTGCCTAAATTCACCATCTTTGCTGCCTTTGATGACATAAAACCACAAAAACAAAAGAACAGATGTGTGTCAGTCACAACGAAACATCTGAATCGATCCTTCACTGACCGCATGTTGCTCTGTTGTGAATAATCTGTGATTGATTTACTGTAACAAAACAAAAAGAGCATCACTATCCTGCTCTCTTCATCATCATCATATTTCTCATCTGTGTACGTCACGTACATGTGAGCACATCTCTCAAATAAATCACCTAGATTCAGGGTCACGGCACATTAAATGATCTTATTTTGATGTTAGATTATTCGACCCAGCATGCTCATCAGACAAATGAGCGTCAACTCTGCAGATGTCACATAATCATCAAATCACAAGCAGACACTTACAACTCCCTTAACCATGGTAAAAGCATGGTAACATACACTTACACTGATTACTCCAACAACACAGCAGTAAATGTTGAGCTGATTGAGGCCTATATTAGGACCTGAATGATTCACAACACAGGGGACGAGTGGATCGAGACAGCACAGATGATCACTAAAACACATTACCTGATATTTTAGTTCAGTAATTTATAAATGTGCAGACATACAACTAAAAGACAAACTGATGCATTCAGGAACTCAAAAATGGGAAAAAAATACCTCAAAAATAACAATGACTGTTTCCAAACAGGTTTTACAAACACTGTCTGTCATTGGTCAGTCAAACAGATAGCCCCGCCCCACACTCACATGATTGGTTGAGTCAGAAGTTGATGTGTTGCTGCTCAAACAAACAAACCAATGCTGTAAAATCATCACAATGACTGATGTACAGTGATTTTAACAGCAAACTATCTGAACGTCACACAAACAGCTGTAAATGTTATTATGGTTATTGTTCAGTTATGAACCTCTAGTCCTCATCTTACACAGAACAGATGATATATGATCTCACAGCGTTACACAACACACACTGAGGATTCATTTCACCACTGCTGTGGTGTAATAAGTGTGAATCTCCTCAGTCTGAAATATGTTTATTTATAGATCTCAAATCCTGAGGCCTCATTTACAAACCCATGTGTAGAATGATTCTAAATATGAATGTATTAAAATTCCTATGAACGATTTACAAAATGTCCATATGCACAAAAAATGTTCCTAAATACATTCCTTTTTCTAAATCAGTTCATCTTAAATTCACGCACATCAAACGGCCACAAATATTTCCTTACATTAGTATTTATGTAATATTAATTTTAATGAACAGTTCAAACAATCAAGTTATATTTACACAATACTGTCAATATAGTCTGTTTTTGCTCTATTTTGCCTATGAAAATAGTTCTGAAACAAAGCTGCAACAAAACCACTGTGTGTCTCCGAACAACAAAATATTGCCTAATCGTATCAACAAAATCCCAGAAAGTAGAGCTATAATTTTTGGTCAGTGTCACACACCTCTACATGAATATGATACTTTAAAATATTAAGCACAAATGCTGGAAGAGACGCTTCACAACACTAGACTCACTAAAGAGTACTGCAACAGTACCACGGTACAGTGATGTTTCCAATAAGCCAGAAACCATATACATATAAACATTTACTTGTAAAAATTGTGCACTGATGTACTGATTTACATTTACTCATTTAGCAGATGGTTTTATCCAAAGCTACTTACAATTGAGAAATATAGCAAAGCAAAAACCAAAGGAAAAATCTGTGAAAATCTTGTTTCTAGATAAACAAATTAGCCAAAATACTGAAAATTATAAATCTAGTGATAAGTCAACTCTACTGACTTCCTTAAAGGGATAGTTCACCCAAAAATGCTCATTGTGTCGTCTCTCCCTCGCCTCACTCAAACCTCTATGAGTCTGGTTCTTTCTGCGGTGTTTTTTGCTCATGTAATGAAAGTCAGTGGTGTTCAGTGTTGTTTAGTTTCCAGAGGTCTTCAAAATATCTTTCACAAAAGAATGAAAGTCATTCAGATTTGGAACAAAATAAGCGAGTAAATGATGACAGAATGTTTTTTTTTATTTGGCTGAACGATCCCTTTAAATCTTGTTTCTGTTCCTGTTGTTAGTGACAGTTAAACAGATGTGCGTGATGTTAAATGTGCGGCTGTGTGATCTCACAGTGACAGGAAGAACAGCAGCAGATCACAGGAATCAAACCAGGTGTCAGTTCAGTGATAAAGACGCTCTGAGATGAGTGTGTGTGTGTGCACAGACGTGTCAAGACCAGTCCCTTTGATATGCATGATCTCAGCACTTCTGACGAGAGGTGTGTGTGTGTGTGTGTGTGTGTGTGTGTGTGTGTGTGTTGTGTGTGTGTGTGCACAGACGTGTCAAGACCAGTCACTTTGATATGCATGATCTCAGCACTTCTGATGAGAGTGTGTGTGTGTGTGTGTGGTAAAAGAAACTCTTCCTCTCCAGCTGCATAACTCCACCTTCACACACAAACACACATTCCAGACACATTCCTTTCTTTTTCCCTCGCATCGTCTGAGACGCTCTACACACTCGCTACAGAACAGCCTGGCATTAAATTGCAGGAAGTACATGGGGGGCACTTCCTGTTAGACAGGAAGTATAAAAAAATCACCTGGATGTATTTTCCCAGACAGACTGACTATATGCGAGCGGCAACAAGTCTGACCTCACGGGAGATTATCAGTCAAAATCTGTCTGTGCATGAAATGTTCTATAGTAAAATTGATTTACCCAGGAACTGAACAAAACAATCAGCATTGTATGAAAATATGATGAAAACAACTAATGCACTTGATTAATACGAGGCACTTGAGGTCATGTAACAGTGGACATGCATTGTAAAAAATCATTTCTGCATAAATTACATTAACATTGCTCTATTAAAAGAGCAATTTATTGCTGAAAATTGACTCTCTCAGGTGATCCAAGATTAGGATGAGTTTGTTTCTTCATCAGATTTGGAGATATGCATCATTCCATCACTGTCTCAGCAATGGATGCACTGCAGTGAATGGGTGCCGTCAGAATGAGAGTCCAAACAGCTGATAAAAACATCACAATAATCCACACCACTCCAGTCCATCAGTTAACATCTGGAGAAGACAAAAGCTGAAACAAATCTATCAAGACCTTTTTAACTAAAATACATTGAGTCCATAATCCATAATAATGCTTCCTCCAGTGAAAAAGTGGTCTGGTCTGAATCAGGAGAGAAATCTGCATCAGATCAAGCAGCGTTTACAAGACAAAACAGCTCTAAACAAATATGTGGCAGCCTGCATTTTGATCTGAGAGACGACAGGAGACACTTTTTCAATGGAGGAAGTTATTATGGACTCAATTTTAGTAAAAAAAGTCTTATAATGCTGGATTTGTTTCAGCTTTTGTCTTCTCAAGATGTTAACTGATGAACTGGAGTGGTGTGGATTATTGTGATGTTTTTATCAGCTGTTTGGACTCTCATTCTGACGGCACCCATTCACCGCAAAGCATCTATTGCTGAGACACTGATGCAGTGACACATTTCTACAAATCTGATAAAGAAACAAACTCATGCTACTCTTGAATGGCCTGAGGGTGAGCACGTATTCAGCTAATTAGGACATACATTAAATCTTCAATTGTCAGTAAACGATCATTCAAACAATATTTTCTGAATCAAACTGAACTGTCAGTGAAAAGTAGATCTGGTCAGAGTTCAACCCTAATCAAACACACCTGAACAAGCTAATCAAGGTCTTCAGGATCACTAGGGCTACAGGCAGGTGAGGGGTTTTTTCAGGGTTGGAGCTAAACTCTGCAGGACAGCAGCACTCCAGGACCGACGTTGCCTACCCCTGGTTCAAACTCTCTTTTCTCAGGGTTAAAAAATGATCAGTAACACCGAGTAAGACACATGCTGTCTGTCTGTGCCATCAGAGACCACAGTTCACACTCCAGCATAACACCGAGATCTCACTCTACATGTGAAAATAAGCAAAAGTAGCCACATTCATGCAAACATTTGCAGTCCTAGTTTGCTTTTTGCAACAAACTGATGTTCTCGTCTCCTGAATCTCCTGGTGCCTTCAAACACTCATATAAACCATCAGGACAGTGTTTCCACACCAGCACCGCTGGAGACAGACAGAGCGGTCTCTAACGTCAAACATCACCTCACACAGGTGAGAGTCTCTAACGTCAAACATCACCTCACACAGGTGAGAGTCTCCATGATGCCTCAAGACACAAACCTTCAAATGATCAAGTCAACAAGACCAGTTAAACTCAAACGAGATGCTGTGAACTCTGGAAAACTGGGGGAGTTTCTGTACTTTGACCCACTGAGCAACAACATCCAAACCTGCTGACATCAGACGTGATAGATGTCAATAACAAACAGCACATACACGCAGAAAAATCAATCTTCTTAACATAATGGATTTATTACCTGATTTTGTTTAAATACTCAAAAACATGCATTTCAAATGGCTTTGAATCAGTATAATTTGTCAAAACAATTACATTTAATTAAACATAGATTAACTAGCTGTTTAAGATTCAACTAGTTCAAATGTATGACTTTAATCTAAACAAATTAAGATCATTATGAGGTTTGAACCTGGCTATCACCACAGAACTGTAACCACTAAACCACAGCATCAACATTAGACCCTAAATGCTGACATTGGGACAGTTTTTTATTTTTACCTTGACGAACCAGATGTTAACTGGTGTGATGTTCAGAAATGAATGCATCATGGACTAAAACCCACAACCTTTGCGTTACCAGTTTATGTGCTGAAACTGATTCACACGAATCACCTCTTTTGGGATTTGAACCTGTAGACTCCGAGTAAACACTGATACTCAACCACTAAACGACAGCACTTCACATGGGAGCTATTTTGTATATTTCCAGCCATCTAAAACAGATGGGGTTCAAACCTACCACCACTGGATTATCATTTTAACCACTAAACCACACACTTAAAACTCTAAGCAATTGTTTAACTAGATTAATCAGATGCTGGAGGTGGTCATATTTTAGTAGATAACGCTACTAAACAATGCAGGATTAATATATTCTGAAGTTTGAACCTTTGGCTTTCATGTCAAAACCTCTCAAGGGCCCCAAAATCACCTCAGACCCCAGAGGGTTAACCAGGTGCTAAAAGTTCACCGTTCTTAGTTATGAACCATTTAAACCAGTTTATAAGCATTTAAACCCTTAACCAGCTGGTTTAAAGTCGGCTTAATCCTGATTCTTTTGAATTCTTAAATTTGAATCTTTGGGTCACCAACCCTCATCATTTACCACTAAACCACAGCATCCTGCATTTATAAATGAAAACACTTAAAGTACTGGTCTTGCAGCAGTTTATAAAGTGTTTAACTAGATTAACCAGGTGCTGAAAGTTTACAGTTCTTAGTTTTTAACCACTAAACCGGTAGATAACCCCACTAAACCCTGTAGGACTAACCGGATTGCTGAAATGCCCAACATACAGCATTTAAACTCTTAACCAGCTGGTTTAAAGTCAGCTGAAACTTGATTCTTTGGGTCACAAACCCTGATCCTTTACCACTAAACCACATCATCCATCAATCCTGTACCTCAAACACTCCTGCTCTTTAACCACTGAGCCACATCAGCTCAGCTTTAAAGACACAATGGCCTGATTTGGAGGGAGTTTGACTTTGGGAGTCGAACCCACAACCTTTGGGTTACCCAGCATTTAAAGGGGTAGTTCACCCAAAAATGAAAATTCTGTCATTAATAAGTTAAGTTTCTGGGAACATTTCAGTTGCGTTGCTGTCTATACACGGTCAGATAGTTCTCAGATTTCATCAGAAATATCATAATTTGTGTTCTGAAGTTGAACGAAGGTCTTACGAGTTCGGAACGACATGAGGGCGAGTAATTAATGACTGAATTTTGATTTAAAAAGATTCAAAGCACTGTTTACGGGTGTTTCTTACCCTGCTGAACCAGATGCTGATCTGGGTCTCCGACAGCACCGCCAGGTAGAACCGTTGCGTGCTGGGCTCGATCAGGAAGGGCCGCTCGCTGCTCCGGAGCGGGCAGAGGAGCCTACGCGGCCAGCCGCTCAGAAAATACATCACGATCCGGTTCCGACCCAAATCACTGCGACACCGAGGCAGACAGACTCCCTCCAGCGGCCTCCATTCACCAGAACCAAACTACAGTTCGACACGGACTCGGTTCGCGTTCAGTCCGGGCTCATATCAGCGGGATCCGGTGTCAGTTCGGATGATCTGAATCCAAAATCCGCTTTATATGCTACTGCAAGCGAGAAAGTGTGGAAGAAACGCGCTGTAACGGAGCCGCGGAAGCGGAACCGGGTGTCTGGGGGTTCGCGGCTCTCACTGCGCGACTGGATCGCTGGACTCGGTAATCCAAAGGGAAGTTTTGGATCCGAATCTGTCCCATGAATCCTCCACCGTCGCCATCTTTAGTATTATATTTATCCCCGATCTGCTCGCTGCTTCTAAACGCTCTAGCGCGGGAACGGCATTTAAACGCGCGGTTATGACCGTTACCGCCGGGAGGGGGCGCGACGCGGCCCACAATACACTGCGGTTAACGGAAAACTCATTTAAAACGGACTGACACGATTTTTACAAACAGAAATGTCCATATATAAGAGCTGACAAAAATGTAAAAACTGTATACAATGAATACAATGCAAGTCGCTTTGGATAAAAGCGTCTGCTAAATGCATAAATGTAAATATAACCCTAATTTTTTTTTTTTTTTTTTTTTTTGGTTTATATTTTGACCTAATATATATATTAAGATATACAAATAATTTTTATTTTGTGTTAGTTTTAAAACACTTACGAAAAAACTGGGAAGTTGTTATCATCACAACAAGTGTGTCGCGTGCTCTCGGTGCTCTCGATTTCTGATATTCGTGACGTAACATAACATGTTGGCGTAAGACGTCAGCTCCTCGGAGCTCGAATAAACGCGCTCGGTTCGATGTTCTGAACTCCGGCGCCTCCTGCCGCGGAAAGCGAGCACCTCTCATAGAAATACATAAGAGCTTTAAAAACTTATGGAATAGCTATAATAATTATAAATAGCTAAAATGTATAAAAATAAAATTGCTGTGTTGTGTGTGAAAAAAAAAAAATTGTTGATAACAAAAAAAATAATAAAAAAAAATTCTAAACTTATAAAAATATATATTCATAAACTAAATTAATGTAAAAAGCTTGCTTTTGATTCAGTTCTTTCTTGAGATATATGTAAACATAAAACAATGTTTATAAGTTATACTAGTCTTAGGTATTAATAAAAGAATAAGCAATTTTAGCACCATATTTCGTTATATTATTTTATTTGTTATTAAAAAAGGTCCAAAATGTAGCTGCTGATCAAAAGTTTGGGATCAGTAAGATTTTTAATGCTTTTAAAGTCTCTTCTGCTCATCAAGGCTGTATTTATTTGAACAAAAATACTGAAAAAAACAGTAATATTGTGAAATATTATTGCAATTTAAAATACAGGTTTTCTATTTGAATATACTTTAAAATATAATTTATTTCTGTGATGCGCAGCTGTATTTTCAGCATCATTATTCCAGTCTTCAGCGTCATGTGATTCTTCAAACTTCAGAAAAGCATTGTAGATTTGCATTCTTTCCTGATATGTAATCATAATTGGAGCTATAGTATTTTATTTGTCATTAAAATGATTCGTGAAAATAAAAAAGACAGCCAGAAATAAAATAATTCAGCATTTATTTTAAATGAAGCATCATAAGTTATACACAGAAGATCTGCTGAGAGGAAGGTGAACATCAGTGAATGAGCATGGAATGATAAAAACTAAATCTACAGATTACTACCTTCATTTTTATTAAACATATTCAAGTATTTAATGTAAGCAATGAGACCGGATCAGTGTGTGTCCATATATTAGTGTACATTTGAGAATATCTACATTTTAAGATATCAATCAGATGATTGCAGAGATGAGAGATCTGTCAGTCAGCTTTTTTATCGCCTGCCGTCTTCGGGCCGTTTGCTGTGGGTCCGTTTGCTGTGGGTCCGTTTGCTGTGGATCCGTTTGCTGTGGGTCCGTTTGCTGTGGGTCCGTTTGCTGTGGGTCCGTTTGCTGTGGATCCGTTTGCTGTTCCATTACATTCAGCCTGAAAGACAACGATGAACAGAACGTGAAGCTCGTCTAAACACTCCCTGCTGATCACAAACTCACTGGAAAAATCACTGTGTTTCAGAGAAAATCATAAATAACAACAAGCTTGTAATGACATGAGAGTAAATAATCAGAGAAGTTTCATTTCTGGGTTAATTATTCTGTGACTACTCTGAAAATTGACAGGGGCCCCCCAAGGATGTGTGCTGAGCCCCCTCCTCTTCACTCTGCTGACCCACGACTGCACACCGTCACACAACTCCAACCGCTTCATTAAATTTGCGGATGACACGACTGTGGTGGGTCTCATCAGCAACAGAGATGAGACAAACTACAGGAGCGAGGTGAGCCGCCTGGCCGGGTGGTGCAGGGACCACAATCTCTCTCTGAATGTGGAGAAGACGAAGGAGATTGTCGTTGACTTCAGGAGAGTGCACACTCAGCATGCTCCTCTGAACATCAACGGTGCGACTGTGGAGAGAGTGAGCAGCACCAAGTTCCTGGGTGTACACATCACAGAGGACCTCTCCTGGACCAACAACACTGCGGCACTGGCCAAGAAAGCACAACAGCGTCTCTACTTCCTCCGCAAACTCAGAAGAGCCAGAGCCCCGGCCCCCATCATGTGCACCTTCTACAGAGGCACCATCGAGAGCATTCTGACTAGCTGCATCACTGTGTGGTATGGCGCCTGCAACGCGTCTGATAGTGAGAGCAGCTGAGAAGATCATTGGTGTCTCTCTCCCCTCCCTCCAGGACATCTACAGCACCCGTCTCACCCGCAAAGCCCTCTGCATTGCAGGTGATCCCACCCACCCGACACACAGCTTCTTCAGTCTGCTGCCATCAGGGAGGAGACTGAGGAGTCTCCAAGCCAGGACCAACAGACTGAAAGACAGCTTCATCCACCAGGCTGTCAGGAAGCTGAACTCCCTCCCGACCTTGCCCCCCCTCCCCTCTCTTACACACACACACACACACACACACTCACTGAACACTGAACTCTGTTCCTGTGGCTCAGTGGTAGAGCACTGCGTTAGCAGCGCAGAAGGTTGTGGGTTCGATTCCCAGGGAACACACATACTGATAAAACATGTATAGCCTGAATGCACTGTAAGTGGCTTTGGATAAAAGCGTCTGCTAAATGCATAAATGTAAATGTGACCCAACCCCCCCCGCCCCCGCCCCCCACACACCACACCCACACACACACACACACTGTGACAAGCACCGGTCACGTTGTACAGCATTGGACTGACCTCATTCAACTACCTCTTCTGACAGTCTGAATAAAGACTGCTCTCTTTTTGTCACTTTAAATAGAATAGACTTAATAAGCTCTTTGCACTACACCATTCATATTCTGCACTGTCTGTGTATTTTATCTGTATGCACCAGGGGTCTGAGAGTAACGCAATTTCAATTCTCTGTATGTACGGTACATGTGGCAGAATTGACAATAAAGCTGACTTTGACTTTTTTGATATATTATGTTTGTATTGTACTGAATATAGATCATGTTTGTATTGTACTGAAATCATGTTTGTAGCGTACTGAATATAGATCATGTTTGTATTGTACTGAAATCATGTTTGTAGCGTACTGAATATAGATCATGTTTGTATCGTACTGAATATAGATCATGTTTGTATTGTACTGAAATCATGTTTGTATCGTACTGAATATAGATCATGTTTATTGTACTGAATATAGATCATGTTTGTATCGTACTGAATATAGATCATGTTTATTGTACTGAATATAGATCATGTTTGTATCGTACTGAATATAGATCATGTTTGTATCGTACTGAATATAGATCATGTTTGTATCGTACTGAATATAGATCATGTTTGTATCGTACTGAATATAGATCATGTTTGTAGCGTACTGAATATAGATCATGTTTATTGTACTGAATATAGATCATGTTTGTATCGTACTGAATATAGATCATGTTTGTAGCGTACTGAATATAGATCATGTTTGTATCGTACTGAATATAGATCATGTTTGTAGCGTACTGAATATAGATCATGTTTGTAGCGTACTGAATATAGATCATGTTTGTATCGTACTGAATATAGATCATGTTTGTATCGTACTGAATATAGATCATGTTTGTATCGTACTGAATATAGATCATGTTTGTAGCGTACTGAATATAGATCATGTTTGTAGCGTACTGAATATAGATCATGTTTGTATCGTACTGAATATAGATCATGTTTGTAGCGTACTGAATATAGATCATGTTTGTATCGTACTGAATATAGATCATGTTTGTAGCGTACTGAATATAGATCATGTTTGTATCGTACTGAATATAGATCATGTTTGTATCGTACTGAATATAGATCATGTTTGTATCGTACTGAATATAGATCATGTTTGTATCGTACTGAATATAGATCATGTTTGTAGCGTACTGAATATAGATCATGTTTGTATCGTACTGAATATAGATCATGTTTGTATCGTACTGAATATAGATCATGTTTGTATCGTACTGAATATAGATCATGTTTGTATCGTACTGAATATAGATCATGTTTGTATCGTACTGAATATAGATCATGTTTGTATCGTACTGAATATAGATCATGTTTGTATCGTACTGAATATAGATCATGTTTGTATCGTACTGAATATAGATCATGTTTGTATCGGACTGAATATAGATCATGTTTGTATCGACTGAATATAGATCATGTTTGTATCGTACTGAATATAGATCATGTTTGTATCGTACTGAATATAGATCATGTTTGTAGCGTACTGAATATAGATCATGTTTGTAGCGTACTGAATATAGATCATGTTTGTATCGTACTGAATATAGATCATGTTTGTATCGTACTGAATATAGATCATGTTTGTATCGTACTGAATATAGATCATGTTTGTATCGTACTGAATATAGATCATGTTTGTATCGTACTGAATATAGATCATGTTTGTATCGTACTGAATATAGATCATGTTTGTATCGTACTGAATATAGATCATGTTTGTATCGTACTGAATATAGATCATGTTTGTATCGTACTGAATATAGATCATGTTTGTAGCGTACTGAATATAGATCATGTTTGTAGCGTACTGAATATAGATCATGTTTGTAGCGTACTGAATATAGATCATGTTTGTAGCGTACTGAATATAGATCATGTTTGTATCGTACTGAATATAGATCATGTTTGTAGCGTACTGAATATAGATCATGTTTGTATCGTACTGAATATAGATCATGTTTGTATCGTACTGAATATAGATCATGTTTGTAGCGTACTGAATATAGATCATGTTTGTAGCGTACTGAATATAGATCATGTTTGTATCGTACTGAATATAGATCATGTTTGTATCGTACTGAATATAGATCATGTTTGTATCGTACTGAATATAGATCATGTTTGTATCGTACTGAATATAGATCATGTTTGTATCGTACTGAATATAGATCATGTTTGTATCGTACTGAATATAGATCATGTTTGTATCGTACTGAATATAGATCATGTTTGTACGGACTGAATATAGATCATGTTTGTATCGTACTGAATATAGATCATGTTTGTATCGTACTGAATATAGATCATGTTTGTACGTACTGAATATAGATCATGTTTGTATCGTACTGAATATAGATCATGTTTGTACGACTGAATATAGATCATGTTTGTATCGTACTGAATATAGATCATGTTTGTATCGTACTGAATATAGATCATGTTTGTATCGTACTGAATATAGATCATGTTTGTACGTACTGAATATAGATCATGTTTGTATCGTACTGAATATAGATCATGTTTGTATGTACTGAATATAGATCATGTTTGTACGTACTGAATATAGATCATGTTTGTATCGTACTGAATATAGATCATGTTTGTATCGTACTGAATATAGATCATGTTTGTATCGTACTGAATATAGATCATGTTTGTACGTACTGAATATAGATCATGTTTGTATCGTACTGAATATAGATCATGTTTGTATCGTACTGAATATAGATCATGTTTGTATCGTACTGAATATAGATCATGTTTGTATCGTACTGAATATAGATCATGTTTGTATCGTACTGAATATAGATCATGTTTGTAGCGTACTGAATATAGATCATGTTTGTACGTACTGAATATAGATCATGTTTGTAGCGTACTGAATATAGATCATGTTTGTAGCGTACTGAATATAGATCATGTTTGTATCGTACTGAATATAGATCATGTTTGTATCGTACTGAATATAGATCATGTTTGTATCGTACTGAATATAGATCATGTTTGTAGCGTACTGAATATAGATCATGTTTGTAGCGTACTGAATATAGATCATGTTTGTATCGTACTGAATATAGATCATGTTTGTATCGTACTGAATATAGATCATGTTCGTACTGAATATAGATCATGTTTGTATCGTACTGAATATAGATCATGTTTGTATCGTACTGAATATAGATCATGTTTGTATCGTACTGAATATAGATCATGTTTGTATCGTACTGAATATAGATCATGTTTGTATCGTACTGAATATAGATCATGTTTGTATCGTACTGAATATAGATCATGTTTGTATCGTACTGAATATAGATCATGTTTGTAGCGTACTGAATATAGATCATGTTTGTATCGTACTGAATATAGATCATGTTTGTAGCGTACTGAATATAGATCATGTTTGTAGCGTACTGAATATAGATCATGTTTGTATCGTACTGAATATAGATCATGTTTGTATCGTACTGAATATAGATCATGTTTGTATCGTACTGAATATAGATCATGTTTGTAGCGTACTGAATATAGATCATGTTTGTATCGTACTGAATATAGATCATGTTTGTATCGTACTGAATATAGATCATGTTTGTATCGTACTGAATATAGATCATGTTTGTATCGTACTGAATATAGATCATGTTTGTATCGTACTGAATATAGATCATGTTTGTATCGTACTGAATATAGATCATGTTTGTAGCGTACTGAATATAGATCATGTTTGTATCGTACTGAATATAGATCATGTTTGTAGCGTACTGAATATAGATCATGTTTGTATCGTACTGAATATAGATCATGTTTGTATCGTACTGAATATACATCATGTTTGTATCGTACTGAATATAGATCATGTTTGTATCGTACTGAATATAGATCATGTTTGTATCGTACTGAATATAGATCATGTTTGTATCGTACTGAATATAGATCATGTTTGTATCGTACTGAATATACATCATGTTTGTATCGTACTGAATATAGATCATGTTTGTAGCGTACTGAATATACATCATGTTTGTATTGTACTGAATATAGATCATGTTTGTATTGTACTGAATATAGATCATGTTTGTATCGTACTGAATATAGATCATGTTTGTATCGTACTGAATATACATCATGTTTGTAGCGTACTGAATATACATCATGTTTGTATCGTACTGAATATACATCATGTTTGTATCGTACTGAATATACATCATGTTTGTATCGTACTGAATATAGATCATGTTTGTATCGTACTGAATATAGATCATGTTTGTATCGTACTGAATATAGATCATGTTTGTATCGTACTGAATATAGATCATGTTTGTATCGTACTGAATATAGATCATGTTTGTATTGTACTGAATATAGATCATGTTTGTATCGTACTGAATATAGATCATGTTTGTATCGTACTGAATATAGATCATGTTTGTATCGTACTGAATATAGATCATGTTTGTATTGTACTGAATATACATCATGTTTGTATCGTACTGAATATAGATCATGTTTGTATCGTACTGAATATAGATCGTGTTTGTATCGTACTGAATATAGATCATGTTTGTATTGTACTGAATATACATCATGTTTGTATCGTACTGAATATAGATCATGTTTGTATCGTACTGAATATAGATCATGTTTGTATCGTACTGAATATAGATCATGTTTGTATCGTACTGAATATAGATCATGTTTGTATCGTACTGAATATACATCATGTTTGTATCGTACTGAATATAGATCATGTTTGTATCGTACTGAATATACATCATGTTTGTATCGTACTGAATATAGATCATGTTTGTAGCGTACTGAATATACATCATGTTTGTATTGTACTGAATATAGATCATGTTTGTATCGTACTGAATATAGATCATGTTTGTATCGTACTGAATATACATCATGTTTGTATTGTACTGAATATAGATCATGTTTGTAGCGTACTGAATATAGATCATGTTTGTATTCTGAATATAGATCATGTTTGTATCGTACTGAATATAGATCATGTTTGTATCGTACTGAATATAGATCATGTTTGTATCGTACTGAATATAGATCATGTTTGTATCGTACTGAATATAGATCATGTTTGTATCGTACTGAATATAGATCATGTTTGTATCGTACTGAATATAGATCATGTTTGTATTGTACTGAATATAGATCATGTTTGTAAGCACAGCTGGATCTGACGGGTTTGTGAGTTACAGTGTTGTCATGTTTCGGTGTCTCCTGCACCGCTGCTGTCCTCCAGAAGCGGCTGATGAAGGGAGAGATGAACGGATAGATGATGGGCTCCAGGAAGCGCTTATAAACCCACAGCAGCACCGGAATAACGATGCAGGGAATACACACCATATCTGAACACAAAACACTCAGATTATTCTCATTTCAGCGCATGCACCAATCTTTCAAATCACTTTGTGTTGACAAGTTTGACATTATTCCACAGACAGACAGATGCTTATGATTAAAATATGCATAAAATTATACAATTATAATAAAAAGTACTGTGCTGGTACTATAGCACCAGCAAAGTACTTTTTATTATAATTGTATATACTTGTATATAACGTTTTTATTATATTTCTATTATAAATGTATTATAATATAGTAGTAATATATATATATATGAGTACTATATTTACATGGCTCTAACATGGTATTTGATCAAAAACATAGCAGCAACAGTATAACCTTCTTATGTTATATTTCCTGACGTATATAATCAATATATATGATTTTTATAAATTGTTTATCTGAATCTTCACAATCATTTTACAAATGATTAAGTCTCGGTCTGTTAGCTCGCTGTTTACAATCAAAAATCTGATCTATAAACAAACACACACGCTTCATTCTTATGTTCTTATCGTATATAAGAGCAGAAGATCATGTATTTAATTGAAAAATACGCTAAAACGCAGTAATATCTGTGTAAAACTCACCTTGATCTGCGTGAGCTGAACTAATATTGTGTAACGCGGAACGACGCGGAGTTTGTGGTGTCACTGTCAGAGAGTGACGCTGCTAGCGCTGCTGTTACTGCTGCTGTCGCCACCCAGCGGCGCGGAGGAGCAACGACACCCACAGAACTGCTACTAAAGACAATCAAATATATAAAAAATATAATAAAATAACATAAATTAAAATAAAAAATAAAATAACATAAAATTAAATTAAATAAAAAATATAATAAAATAACATAAATTAAATTAAAAAAAAAAATAAATAAAATAACATAAAATTAAATTAAATAAAAAATATAATAAAATAACATAAATTAAAATAAATAATAAAATAATATATAAATACAAAATAAAATAAAAAAATAAAATATAAAATAAAAATAATAAAATAAAATAAAATATAAAATATAAAATACAAAATACAAAATAAAATAAAATAAAATAAAATAAAATAAAATAAAATAAAATAAAATAAAATAAAATAAAATAACAAAAAAATAAATAAAATATAAAATAAAATAAAAAATAAAATAAAATAAAATAAAATTTGCCAAACAGTTCTGGCTGTATACAGTAATTACAAAGACATAATATTTAGCTGATCTGATTATACAAAGTTATTACAACGTGTTATCAATGAAATCAAGCATTTTATTTTTAGGTCTTTACTGGGACACATTTGCATTACATATAATTACATTTATTACTTAAATTTTTATACAAAACAGCTTACGAATGAGGAACACGTAGGTTATCACCAACACATATTCAGTAAAATAATACTGAACAAGAGTCTCATGTAACCTGTAATAAGTGATAACCTGCAGCTGTTACCATAAAGAGATATTTTTACCCAGTTTAACCCATAACCATTAGTTTTTCTGCTTGATTCAGTGCATGATGTGACTTCAATAAAACCAGTTCATTTAAGATTCACCATTTCAGGATACTATTTGTGTTTTACTAAAAAAAAAAAAAATCAGATGTCAAATTCAGAAAAGGAGTTATTGCAAATAATTATGATAAAAAGCTATTATAAAACACATGGAATGGAATAGAAAACAAACTGACCAAAGAAGTATCTCTCAAAAAGACTTTTTATTGTATTTTCTTATAAATCCACAGGAAAAGGCTTCATTTATATACAAAACTGTAGAATTCTTTGTGCAGTCTGAATGTAGAAATCTAAGAGCCGGACAGATGCAGAAGACATGTGTTGTGTTGACAGATGGAAGGCCACTGAGTTCTAGTTTATACACCGATGAAGACAAGCATCATTTAACACCTGAAACGCTTTTAAACCACGTTACATTCAGTCTCAAACATCCAAGCCAATCAAACTCATTTAGTGCAATATTTGTTTTTTGATTGATCTCAATCATGTCTGGCACATCGATATAACAACATTAAAGAAATCATAAAACTCAAATCAAACGGCTCAGAGATTGAAACCAGTGACCATCTGGAAAAACAGTGCGTTAAACGTGCAGCTTCAGAATTATAGTTAATATTGTGTATTTTAGTGCAAACATACCTTGAGTTATGATAAGAGGTTATTTTGTTATGATTTTGCATCTAGTTTAAGGAAAGGCAGTACAGACACATTAAACAGTAACGTGATCCTGTCCTGTCCAAATACTTGTGTTCATATTCCAGAAAACCTCCTGAAATATTAGTTCAGTAACACTAAAAGAACTGCAATCTAATAATACTAACAATACGATGTTCATTCAGAACGACTCTGATCTCATCAGTGTTTACATCTACAGACAGCACACGAGCGATTACATTAGAAACGTCTCTGAACGGGAAGTGTCTTCTGCATTTATTTGATCCAAAATACAGCAAAAGCAGTAAAATTGTGAAATATTTTTACTATCTAAAATAACTGCTTTCTATGTGAATATGTGTTAAACAATAATTTATTTCTGTGATCAAAGCTGTATTTTCAGCATCATTACTCCAGTCTTCAGTGTCACATGATCTTCAGAAATCATAATAATATGCCGATTTTCTGCTCAAAAATATTTATTATTATTATTATTATGTTGAAAACAGCTGAGAATAATTTGTTCTGGATTCTTTGATGAATAGAAAGATCCAAAGATCAGCATTTATCTGAAATAAAAAGCTTTTGTAACATTATACAGTATCCTTTTTTGCTTTAAATTGATCAAAAATGATGATAAAGACATTTATAATGTGACAAAAGACTTCTATTTCAGATAAACGCTGTTCTTCTGAACTTACTATTCATCAAAGAAACCTGAAAAAATGATTCTCAGCTGTTTTCAACATAATAATAATAATAATAAATATTTTTGAGCAGCAAATCAGAATATTATAATGATTTCTGAAGACTGCTGGAAATACAGCTTTGAAATCACAGGAATAAATTACATCTTAAAATATATTCAAATAGAAAACAGTTATTTTAAATAGTAAAAACATTTCAAAATGTTGCTGTTTTTGCTGTATTTTTGTATCAAATAAACGCAGGCTTGGTGAGCAGAAGAGACGTCTTTAAAAAAACATGAATAATTTTACTGTTTTTGACTGGTCGTGTACATATTCCACAACATCAGATCAACAAATACTGAATTATTAAATGTTAACTTTATATTTGACACTTCTGAAATCAAGGCACGGTAATGTGATGAAATAAAACAACACGATGGTTTGTAACTAAAGGCACAGCAGGTTCAGTCACACAGGACGGTTGAGTTATTGTTTGTGTATTACTGTTGCACTGATCTCAGTCCAGGTGTTTAAATGCAGGAACACGTCCTGTGTGAACGGACCATTTGGTAACACAAACATAAACTTGTTTTGTTTGGCCTTTTAAGAGGTTATAAACTCTGAACATTGTTAAAGGTGCTGCAAGTGATTTCAGGACTTTTTCAGCTTAAATCACACAAGCCCTTTGACTCCGCCCACTGACACTATTTAACTCCACCCACTAAAAGACACACACACCTTTTATGCCAAACTCCACCCACTAAGACAGACACACCTCTGTATCAAACCCCGCCCACCAAACCGAGGTCTGCAAATCTAAACATGCAAACTGACTGACAGGGTTTCTGATTGGCTAAAAACAGGCCGCTCCCCTTCACTCAAAAAAAAAAAAAATAGGCCTAAATTTAATTTTTATGTAAATAAATTGCATTTAACATTTGAATTACGCAGTTTTACCAAACTAAAAAAACTTAATGTGATGCATACTTGTCTGTCATGTATAAATGAAACGGGTCAGATTTCTGTAAAAGCACTAATAAACAGAATGTGTTCTAAATACACAAATAACCAGCTTTATATAAACATCAATAAATCCAACTTGTTTAAATCTCATGCATTTGAACTAACTGAATATTGCTTGTTTCACAGCTACAGTCATATCTGAACTATGTTCATACTTTTGAACTGAATAAATGTAATTGTTTTCACAATAAACAGATTTATGCTGATTCTAAGCCGTTTGTATAAATGCATTTAGAAAATATGATTGTTTAAATAAAATCAAATAAATGCAAATAGTTGATTATTGTTATTATGTTGTTTTTTTGCATTTAGAAATCTGACCTCATTATGTATGACTGACAAATTATGCATCACATTAAGTTTATTAGTTTATGTTAAAACAATGTAAGCCAAATGTTACATGGAATTCGAACACATAAATCTTGATTTCACTAAGTACTGAGTTATCAGACGGACAGCGAGGGATGCGGGTGTCACTTGGGTCAGAACTGAGTGTGATGTGATCTCTCAACATTTGATGTGTGATGCTCCTAAAAAATCACTGACAGCAGCTTTAATGTCGCTCAGAGTGTTTAAATATGAAAGGAAGCAGATGCTGATTGAGCCTGAAGTGTGTGTGTTCTTCAGTCCTTCATCCAGATGCTCGTTTGCTCACGGCGTCAGTCCTGAGGAGGAGTCAGTGTGTGAATCATGACGACTGACACACACACTCAGCATCTGTGAGACACACACACACGCACACACACCACACGCACACACACACACACCACACACGCGCACGCACACACTCTCTCTCACACCACAGCATCTTACACACACACACACACACACACCTCTCTCTCTCTCTCACTCACACACACACACACACACACGCACGCACGCACTCCTCTCTCACACACACACACACACACACAACACGAGCACCACTCTCTCTCTCTACACACACACACACACACACACACACAGCCTCTCTCTCCACACACACACACGAACACACACACACGCACACGCACCACTCTCTCTCTCTCTCACACACACACACACACACACACACACCACACACACACACGCACGCACTCTCTCTCTCTCTCTCACACAAACACACACACACACACACACACACACCACACACGCACGCACTCTCTCACACACACACACGCAGCACACACACTCGCACACGCACACACAGCTGTTTAAGACTTGTCCACAGGTGTCATGCCGATATAAGTGCCGTTTTTCTCGTCTTGATCGTCCGCTTTGGCGCTCACAGGAGCGTATGACGTGTCTTTCTTCGCAGACGGCTGCAAGAAAGAAAAGACAATAAGATTGATTTAGTATGTGTGCACTGTGCATGTTATGAGTATGAAATACTTCATGTACTTGAGGCATCACATGATTAAACAGTCAGTTACTGACTGAGTTCAAGCTGAAGTGAGTTAAGTATTTACATTAATAATGCATTAATGCATGTATATTTTCATACCTGGCTTTTAGGTCTGACTCAAGAGACTAAAATCTGTTTTTTATTTGTTTTATTTTTGTTATAGTTGATCATCAAATTGCACTTTGGGATGTACTCGTATTGTAAATAAACTCAAACTCTTAATATTAAAATGGTTTTTGGAAGTGAACCAATTCCCATACACAAATGTAATATACAGTATGTAAATATATTCAATTTCCATATATGAAATAGATTTCCATATGAAGTAAAAACATAGGAAACATGTTAGAAACTTGTATGTTTAGTCCAAATTGTTAATACATTTTTGGACATATATATCATGTACATGTATATTCATTCTAAAACCTGTCATAGCATGATGATATTATATAAGTAAATATAAATAAGAGACATGCATTTAAGAAAAGTATTACAAAAACATTTTTGTGTATAAGTTGTTTTAATAAAGTTGCATATAAAAAATAAAATATATATTGTTGGCATACATGGGTGCTGCATATAAAATCATCATATAGATATTATTAACATATGTACATTTTATTATGGGAATTTTACATATGCTTTTACATCATCTACCCAGAGAATGTGAAAATGACATAATTGCCTTTTAGGCGACATATATGGCAATATGACTCTTGATATAGAGCAATAAATGTCATTACATTTCTGTATGGAAATAACCAACAACATGAGGCAGATCACATTTACATCCAAATGCTAGTTAATCTAATAATCCAGAGCACAAAGTGAAGCCATAAACCATTTATATGATTAAAAGATTGTATATAGTGCATTTCAGCGTTTTCTGTTGCATTTATTACTTTTTTTTATTCATGCATTTGGCAGATGCTTTTTTCCAAAGTGACTTGCATTGCTTTTAGGGTTTGCATTTGATCAGATCATGCGTTTCCTGAGAATCAAACCATTGATGTTAGATGTGTGAAACAGGCCTGAACTAGTATAGTTAGCTGGTTAGTGAGTGCTGAACTTACAGGAGAGCAGCAGAAAGCCTCAGCGAAATCAAAGCACTTCACTTCAGTCTAAACAAAAGCAGATCAGCACAACATGATGTTCATCAGGTTAGACTCAGAGGAGCAAACAAGCCAAAATATTAGCAAGCAAACACAGCACATAATGGTTACTAGTGAAGTGATCATGAGAGCAGCATGTGGCAGTTAGTCGCTTCAGGAAAGCATGAGTTATTAATTCATATCAACCACAAGCAGAAGAACAGCAAGCTTTGGATGAAACCAAACTAGTCACAGTCACACCACCGTTCTTTACTTTATATAGTATATTCCAGAGGTCTTCAACCCTGCTCCTGGGGACCCACTCTCCTGGAAAGTTTATTTCCAACCTGCTTCAGCACACCTGCCTGCAATTTTCAAGCAGTCTTGAGGAGCTTGATTGGCCGCTTCAGGTGTGTTTGATTAGGGTTGTAGCTAAACTCTTCAGGATAGTGGGTCCCCAGGAGCAGGGTTGAAGACCTCTGGTATATTCAATTGGTATAATCTGCTTTGATCTGCTATTTACTATTTCTTCCTGTAACATTTCAGACGGATGTTCTTCTAAACATTACCAACCGTTCAGAGAACACTGCCATAATGTTTGCAAAATTATAAAATGGAACGTTCCCTTTATGTTTTCTTATGATTGCATAACTGAGAAAAATTTTTTTTTAAATATTTGAAAACCTGGACAGAAATGCTTTTAAAATGCTTTTACATTGTGAATATTCAGAACTAATGTTTTCATAAAATAATGGGAACTAGAAAAAGAACACATTTGTGTTGGCTGGGTGTAGATTGCGTTACAATCATCTCAGCACGGGCTGATTTTCTCAAGCTCCACACATCCTTTAGTTTTCTCTGCTCTACAGCAGCGACTCGTGTGAACGAGGAGGTGGATTCATAAAGGCTGATCTGGAAGAATAGCGTTCAGCTTCCACAACAAACCCACTCAGAACACATGGTCTGACGGCAGCTTTAGTGCGTGTGAACCGAGCTGACAGAGAATGCCACATTTCTGTGCTTCAGTTCAGACTTTGGTGGGAAAGTGAAGAAAAAGCTGGAGAATAATGGAGATATTTCTGAAAAGCCTCAACTTTCTCACACACACACACACACACACACACACACACACACACACGTTGGTTTTTGTGGTTTATGGGGACTCTCCATAGGCGTAATGGTTTTTATACTGAACAAACTGTGTGTGCTATTGCCCTACACCTACCCTACACCTAAACTTAGCCCTCACAGGAGACTGTGTGCATTTTTAGATTTTCAAAAAAACACCATTTAGTATGTTTTTTAAGCCTTTTGAATTACGGGGACATAGGCAGTGTCCTCATAAAACACCTTCAAATTGTAATACCTCTGTCATACCCATGTCATTATACAAATTTGTGTCCTCATAAACCACATAAACCCACACACACACACACACACACACACACACACACACACACACACACACACACTTTGTGACCTTCGAGACAAACGTTATGTTTAAATAGCTGGAAGTTTGAAGTAGTTTGAAAAGCTTGTAGTTTAAAGCTTTGAAGTCTCTCAGACAGACTGATCACTGTGGTTGCTAAGGCGTTCTGTGTGAGAGAAAAGGCATTGCCAAACATTTGCTATTGTGTCCTTGTTTTTTGCCAAAGTGTTGCTAGGGCTTGCTGAGTGGTTGTTATGGTGTTCTGGGTAGTTTATAGTGTGTTACTAGGCAGTTGTTTGGGTGTTCTGGGGAAATGAGAAGACCAGCGTAGCTAGGGTGTTGCTAGGCAGTTAAGGTGTTCTAGGTGGTTGCTAGGGTATTCTGGGTAGCTACTAGGGCATTACTAGGTGGTTGTTAGGGTGTTCTGGGGAAATGAGAAGACCAGAGTTGCAAGGATGTTGCTAGGTAGTTGTTACGGTGTTCTGACTGGGTTTTCAGAGTTGTTGCCAGCATGTTGTTAGGGTGTTCTGGGGATATATGGAGACCAAAGTTGCTAGGGTGTTGCTAGGCAGTTGTTATTGTGTTCTGAATGGTTACTAGGGTGTTCTAGGTGGTTAATATGGTGTTACTAGGTAGTTGCTAGGGTGTTACAAGAGAGTTCTTAAGGTGTTTCTGGGGAAATAAGAAGACTAAAGTTGGTAGGGTGTTGCTAGGCAGTTGTTAAGGTGTTCTGACTGGCTACTAGGGTGTTCTGGGTGGTTAATAGGGTGTTACTAGGCAGTTGCTATGGTGTTTCTGGGGAAATAAGAAGACCAAAGTTGCTAGGGTGTTGCTAAGTGGCTGTTAGGGTGTTACTAGATAGTTGTTAGGGTGTTCTGGGCAAATGAAAAGACTATTGTTGCTAGGGTGTTGCTAAGTGGTTGTTATGTTGTTCTGGGGTGGTTGTTACCGTGTTACTAGGTGGTTGTAGGGTGTTCTAGGGAAATGGGAAGACCAGACTTGTTACAGTGTTGCCAAGTGGTTGTTAGGGTGTTCTGGACAGTTACTAGGCAGTCGCTAGGGTGTTGCCAGGCAGTTGTTAGGGTGTTATGGGTGGTTGCTAAGGTTTTACTAGGCAGTTGTTAAGATGTTTTGGGAAATGAGAAGACCAGAGCTGCTAGGGTGTTCTGTGTGGTTGCTAAGTGGTTGCTAGGGTGTTGCTAGGGTGTTCTGGTTGGTTGTATTACCTTGTTCTGATAGAGGCGGATGACGAGGATGACACAGACGAGCAGTAGAATGACTCCCAGAGCCACGAGGACGAGCGGGAAATGAGAGACCAGAGTCACGATGAGCAGCAGCTTCTGAATCCTCGCAGCCGAAGCGTCGTCAATCACCACCGACTGCAAAAACACAGCAGAAAAACATCCAGTGGTTTTATAGGAGACGAAACCATTGGTCACTAAATCATTCACCTCTGACTCACCTCATTCAGAAACACAATGGGGAAGATGGTGCCATTGAGATTCCTGGTCAAACTGAGGAAACAATGGACAAAAAAACAAAGACCTTCAGCTAGAAAAAGCAATAACAACACACTCATGGCTGTTTATCAAAACAGCCCGATTAAATATATCAGGCAGGAAAGCATCACTCACGGAAAGCCGCTCACTCTCTCGAGATGAATGTTGATCTGGGCTCGTTTCATGGCACGAACAGGCACTCCCATAGTCTGAGGAGAAACCAGAAGATCTGAGCTAGACTGCAGCAATCAAACCAATTATATCACAAAAACATTCAGACAGGAAAAAATACATTAGAGAACGAGACACTGATCATGAAGATCAACACTTCAAAGCATCTTATCACAACACTGCAGATCTTACAGGGTTCAGATCCAGAAACGTCTGGTGACGCTCGTGCACCGGAGAAATACCGTCGATGGCTTTGGCGTACTTCTCAGCACCCAGATGAAAGTGAGGGAACGACACGACGACAGGAGCACCTGAGACGACAATTACACCACAAAATCACTGCATTTATGATGCTTTCATCCAAAGAGGCTTGCATTCATTTGATCAGTTCATGGGTTCCCAAAAAAAAGATTTTTTTTTATGACAAAAATGATATACTGCATGAGGAAAATTAAATGTTTTTGTAGTACCTTTAAGATTTTTTTCACTGACATTATTTTCATGATGTTCAATTTTCAATACACTACTGTGCATCACAGTAAAAATTATTATTACATGCACAGTAAAACTTTATTATTATTATTATCATAAATAAGAAATAATTAATGTATAAATTAATGATTAAATAAAATAAAATAGGTATTAAATGATTAAATTAACTTACATCGCAAGAATAAATTACATTTTAATATATTTCTGTTTAGAAAACAGCTATTTTAAATAGTAAGATTTCACAATATTACAATTTCTTCTGAAGAGACTTCTTTAAAAAATTATTATTCAAAAAAAAAAAATATATATATTTAAATATATCAAAAAAAAATATAAACCCAGTGTTTACATATTTTAACTATTAAATTAACAAATATATATATATATATATATATATATATATATATATTTATGTGTTTTTAGAGTGAAATCTGGTGTTTAGTTTCATGCACTACAGAACTACAAATTCAAACATTTTAACATGAGTGGATATGTTCAGAACAACATATTACACACATGATTTCTGCAGAGTGCGATATGATTAATCACCTAGATGAGCTTCTGTATGACCTCCTCAAAATGCAAAATACGCTTTCATTGCCAGGATGATAACTGACTCACTCAGTGAATTAAACAAAGCAATGCGTGAAACATTCAGCATCATACAGCACATAGGCTACTGTTTCAGACACTTCTTTCATTCACAAGTCAGTGACCTCGTCAGATAAAGGGATGTCCTCTAAACTCACAGAACATCGGTCATTATGAATGTTTTGTCGTCTAACAGCAGAAATGTCGTCTCCTCCTCACTTTGTCTTAACAATGTCTTCTGTTACGAGCCCCCTGAGAGTCGTAGAGCTTCATCCTGTCGTGACGTTAAAGAGGAACATCGTCTCATGAGAAGACCAAAGGAACTCTGACCTTGAGCATGAAAACAATCAGGAGTGACCGTGAGTAACCCAGATGATTTAACGCCTCTGTTCTCAACACAGCGGGGGAAATTAGACTCCTGCGTTACTGGGACAGAGGTGAGAGTGTTCCAGCCCTCATGTTTGGCAACACACTCTGTGTGTGCGTGTGTGTGCGTGTGAGTTATTTCATACACCTGTAATATGCGAGTGCTCAAATGCTTTGGCAATATTGTAATCATGTGCTCAAGCTCACATGAGCACAGCATGACAGAAAACTACACAAACAGATCTGAGAGGAAGGTCAGCAGTTATTATGTGTGCATGTTTCACCTTATGGATCAAACTAATACTCAAAATCAATTAAGATCTGAAAAAATAAGATTCAAAAATATATCTTCACACCAGACATGAAGAAACCGCCTAGAAAACAGACTAAAATACTCATTCACAACTGCTTAAAAAGTAGCAACAGCCTCAAACATTCAGAACCACTTAACAACTGTATAGCAACAGATAATTCTGCACATGCAAACAGTACTTCAGTAAACCTTTAGTTCTGAGGAGCTTTATGTGATTTATAACACAGACTCTGGTAAGCCCTCATTTTTCTGATAGATGTGAGTGTGTTTTAGTGGCTACTGGGACACCATCGGATCTCTGGTCATAAATGTGGCATGTGTTCAACATGAAAACACACAGCAGGAATGTGCTCGAGTCAGGTGACTAAGTTGTGTGTGTGTGTGTGTGTGTGTGTGTATGGGGGGGGGGGGGGGCACACAGGAAAATGAGCAATAAAGTAGAAAATGAAATGCCTAAAACAGTCTAAAATAGTCTAGAAACTCCATAGAAACAGCCTAAAACAACATCCTAGCAACTTCATAGAAACAGCCTAAAACAACACCCTAGCAACTGCATAGCAACAGCCCAAAACACTCAGAACACCCTAGCAACTGCATAGCAACAAGCCAAAACACTCAGAACACCCTAGCAACTGCACAGCAACAGACTAAAAGACTCACAACACCCTAGCAACTGCATAGCAACAAGCCAAAACACCCTAGCAACTGCATAGCGACGGACTAAAAGACTCACAACACCCTAACAACTGCATAGCAACAGCCTAAAACACTCACAACACCCTAGCAACTGCACAGCAACAGACTAAAACACTCACAACACCCTAGCAACTGCACAGCAACAGACTAAAAGACTCACAACACCCTAGCAACTGCATAGCAACAGACTAAAACACTCACAACACCCTAGCAACTGCACAGCAAAAGCCCAAAACACTATGCAGGTGTGTGCCTGGTAGCACATGACACTGAGGAAGGGTTAATACCCGAAAACGTTTCGCACTCTTGCACCTTTGCACTATTTTTGCGTACCTCTGAGCAATAAATGATATAAGCCTTTTTGGACTTTTTGGATGAGTGCGGATCTCTTTTGTCTATAAACTTTTGTATTTTTTGGATCTACGCACCGTATATTATTGGTCTACTGGACTTTCGGACGAGTGTTTGGCACTATGACTTTTTCTATTTGTTTGTGTAAATTATATATACATATACGCATTAGCGCACCTTTCCGACACACAGACACATCCAGCACGCCGTCGTCTAGGCAGTTCTTTGGCGTCAGGCAGAATCCCTCGTTCTCCGGGTTGTTCTTGCCGCTGGCCAGCACGGCTCGGGGCGGCGTGAAGCGGTACGCTGGGATGCCCTTCACCTCCACCTCCTTCTCGAAGCGCATGTGGATGGACCTGCAGAAGAGCCATCAGACAACACCATCACATAACAACACAGCAGATTCAGATTAACCTTGCAGATGTGACCCTGAACACAACCTTTGACCCCTGAGCCTGTCTTCACTATTAAGAAAGCATTCGGAAACCTGCTTTGAAGTCACAGGAAAAGAGCTCTGTAACAAACGGTGGTCTTGTGATCAAGCCGGTTTGTTTTGAGCTGATTCTGATCAGGGGAAATGAGTTTTCCAGACCGACCCCAGTCTGATTAAACCGTGTACAAAGGTTACACACGCCACCTTTCCCTTAAAAATCTGGGTGAGGAGTCAGTGGAAAAGGACAAGGACAGCTGTCCCCGCCAGCACAATTAGCCAAGGGCCCGCCGCTCACGCTCAACTAGGTTAAAAGTAGCTTGAAAACATTCCAGGTCTGAGTGTGTTCTCAAGAAACCATGTGTGACGGCAGAACATGTGGGATTCTTTCCGCACCGAACAAAGACGGGCGGTTTAGGGCAGAGCTCCCACTGAAAATAGAGATCAGGGGGAGACGGACAGGTCAACTGGACTCCAGGTGAGAGGTCAAAGAGTGACCAGAACATATATTATATGGTGTATTAAAATAACGGCATGCGTCACTCGCCATACATCATCAGCTGACACGCACAGAGAGGAAACTGAAGCCAAATACTCAAAATATTCCAAATGTTAAAGAAATAAATCACAATGCATTGTATAAAATTATATTAATAAGCATATACATTTTTTTTAAAAGATTCCAAAAACCAAACATACAGAAAATAAAACTGAACCCCATTACTCTTAATTAATAATGAAAAATAAAATTCAAATGCTAAATAAATAAATAAGCAATACAAGTAGCTGATAATAGATTATATGCCATTAAATATAACATACATTTTATAAAGTTATTTAAAGAGTTTATAAAAAAAAATAAAAAATAAAAAAGGTCAAAGTAATATAAAAAAAATATATATATTTAATGTTAAAAAAGATTTTAAGACCCTCTAAAATACAGAGGGGAAATTAACAACTGAACTGCATTGCTTTACATAAATAATAAATAAATACATACATAAACACATAAATATAATAGACTTGAAATTTGAAATAATATTATAAATAATAAATAAATGTTTATATATAAAACACATTACATATTTACAATTTAAGTACCTGTAAAGTAAGAACAGAGGGGAAACTAAATTGTTAACAACAGTACTCTAAATAAAAATAAAATAAAACTGAAATATTAAATAAATAAAATAATGCATTTTACAAAATTACATAATTAAGTCTATACATTTTATGAAATTAATCATTTAAAAAATAAAGAAACCGGTAATAAAAAACTTTAACATACAGGGGATTAAACACTTAACCGCAATACTTCAAATAAATGAAAAATAAATTAGAAATTTGATTTAAATAATAAATAATTGATAATACTTTGAATATTTGTGAAATGTGTAAGTTAAATGAAAAGTAATAAAAAAGATAAACTCCTTGATTCCATGTGTAAAGTGTCCAGTGAGCTCCATAGCAGTTTATTCTCTTGCTTAAAACTGCATGCGTATTAGGGCTGCACGATTATGACTAAAATCATAATTGTTGATTATTCCCTTAAAATTGTAATTGCGATTATTAATTACGATTATCAAAATTTACACTGAATGATGTTTATACCATTGTTTGAAGCAACTGCATACCATATTTTTACACGAACATAAACTCTTGAAAAACCTTTATTGCTTTTCTATAATATTAAGCCTCAAATGTGAATTATTCATCAGATTGGTTTATTCTTTAAATAAAGAAAAGCGAAACTGTGAATGGTATTATAATGTTATACTAAAACTAAAATTAAAACAATGGAAAAACCCTTAATATAACCTGTAGAAAGAAAAAAACACATCTTAAGCATGCAGGATAACATAAGTGGACTTTGAACGATTACATAATTGTGGCATCTGAAAATCGATTAATTGTGCAGCCCTAATGCGTATTGTAACATGTCCCACCCCGTAGTATATTCCCGTGATGATATTAGTACAGTTCTGTTCCCACACTGAGTGAGTCTGCGGTGAACGCTGATGTCAGGAGGTCTGATGCTGATTTCACATCAGTGGAGGAGAGGTCGAGCAGATGAATACAGATCTACTGATTCATAACTTCTGCAACAGTTACAGTCACGGAGCGCGGAACAAAGCAAAAGAACTGCATAATACATAGTTCAGAAACATATAACATAATAGGCTATAAACAGTACTAATGGTATTAGTTAGATCATATGTTAGTCTATGTATTTTTATGCCGTGCACGATTCTGAAAACAAACATTAGACAACCAAACGATGTAATTTAGTTTCTGACTAAATGTTTTCTTTAATGTTATAAATGAGTCTATGTATAAATGTCTAAAATGTTATAAATGAATCTATTTAAAAATATGTATTAAATTAAATAATTAATTAGGCTAGCCCAGGGTTCCTCACATCTTTCCCTGGAGGTCCAATCCGCTTCAACCCTGATCAAACTCACCTACCTGTGATTGTCTAATGATCCTGAAGACTGTGATTAGCTCAGGTGTGTTTGATTAGGGTTAGAGCTGAACTCTGCAGGAGTGGGACAGATTTGAGGATCCCTGGGCTAGCCTATGTAAAAAAAATTATTTTGAAAAAGAATAAATGAAGACTTGTTTCGTCCAGAGTTTTTGAACGAATCTCTTGAATGATTCTTTTTTTGTTTTTTTAAGCGTATCATTAGTTCCAAAGGTTAATTAGGCTACTCGTTTTGATCGCAGCTGCCGCAACATCAGAGTCTATATCCAGATTAAAAACTTTCATTCCAATACTTTCGTAATTATTTAATGTTTGCAACACAGAAAGGTAGCCTCCTGTGTAAGTAGACGGTTTGTGAAGCTGTTTCAAACATAAAGCTTTACATGATGAGCTGCTCTCTCTCTCTGTGAAAGCAGGTTTAAATATCCTGATGTGATGTGATTTCAAAAGCCCTATTCGGACGGTAATTGTTTCTCAGGGGGACGTAAGTGATTTTCACCATTTACAGGGGGTAGTCGGTGATTTAATTGCCGTCCGAATCCAGGATGTCTGTGTTTTTCTCTCACCACCCCCGTGAAAATCCCCGGCCGAATTACCTACGGTTTTTTGACAAACACCGAGGTCGTGTGGTAATTTAATTGCCGTCCGAATCCACATCTCTGAGTTTACGAGAAGGAATCGATTCAAAATTCAGTGTTATAATCCCTTTTTGAGCACTCCCGAACACCGTAATGTTGTACTTCGGTGTAATTTACATATTATTTCTGAAATGCTGGAAAGTATTTAAAAGAACAATACTTCATGACTGCTCAACCACAGCGACTGGGAGCAGAAGAGAAGAAAAGCACATAAACTTTAAAATGTGTCTTTATTATGGCAGCAGCAGGTATGTAATACAATTTTAAAATGTGTATTATAAACAGATATATATCGCGTATAATTATATACAACTATAGCGCGTCTTTCCTATTTTTAAACAGGAGATTTAAATAAATACACAATAATAAGAATACATTTGTAAATAAATTTCATTTTATTTACAGCAGACAATCATGTGACTGGCCACGTGAGCAGCGCGTTCCCGGGTGCTGAGGATCACAGAACTCGCTCCTCCACTGTGAATAAATCTCCATCCGAATCCATGAGTTTTATCACTGAGGTGATATGTAAATTTATTTTCACAGACGTCCATATGAGAAACAATTACCATCCGAATCGGGCTTTATTAAGATTTATTACAGGAAACTAGAATTTCTGAAATGATGCACAGCAGGGTTATTGATTGTTAATTAAATTTGTCCAAATTTACAAATTGGAAATAAAAATAAGAACTAAAAATAAATGTGAAATAAAAAATGAATTTAACCTAAATAGAATTATTTAAAAAGAACAACAAAACAAAACAAACTAACAAAATACTAACAAAAATGATGAAAGCACATTAAAAAATATACTAAAAATTAAAATGAATGTAAAAAAATGCATGTTTGAAAATAAATTTTTTTTGTATTATATATAACATGAATAATATGTGGATCAAAATCCATATAAAACCCATCATGGTGTACTCAACTAATATATCCTATTCTATTCTATTCTATTCTATTCTATTTCTATGTTATAAAATAATTATCAGTTATTTAAAATATATATATATATTTAATTTCAATATATTCAATATATATATTTAATTTTAATATTACTTTTTGGAATATAATCAATATATATCTAATATCAATTCAACAAATATTTAAATATAATGTTATAAATATATGAAATATAATTATTATAAGCAGCGGTGGAGACACATGTGCTGAGTTTCAGGAAGTTCCCATGGAAAAGCTTGAACAGATGTCTTTTCTATTATATTACAGCATGTTCTGAAGGTCCGGATGGTGTGTGATTTATGATCCGGTTCTTATCGAGAAGCAACAGAAAACACATGTGCTGCCAAACACACACTGAGATCAGCCACAGGTACAGCAGATCCACCCACACATGAGAACAACAGCTTCATGCTTTATTGTTCTTCATACGACCAGACGCAAGGTCATCCTGTACAAAGGTTCAGCTTTTTATGAAATCCAACTGGATGGACATGAGCTCTTTCACAAATCAGAGTTAGCACAAGAACTAATGTCGCCACAGCACTGCTAGGATTGACTAATATCATAGACGACTGTTTTATTGCATTAATATTCTGGCTCTGAAAGCACTGATTTAGGGTGACCATAAGTCCTCTTTTCCCTGGACACGTCCTCTTTTTGGACCTAAAAATTGCGTCCGGCCGGGTGTGTGTTTTTGTATTAAAGCCTTGCTGTTTAGTTATTAATGTTATAAATGAATCTATTTAAAAATATGTATTAAATTAAATAATTAATTAGGCTAGCTTATGTAAACAATCATTTGAAAAAGCTCCCGCTTCCGTGACACACGGTTACAGTAAATCACTACTGTGACTAAAAACAACCCAAAAACCTAAAAACAGCCACATTTAGCTTAAAAAGACATTTTAACTAAGACATTGCCATTATTGTATTACTATATGTCAATAATAATTATAATACGTCTCTTGTAGAAATATTCTCTAAAGAAGCAGCTGGTGTATTATAGTGTGTTCAATTCTAAACTGTGTTTATTCAGGAATGAAAAACAAACATGAACTATGTTAAAATAATGCACATGTATATAGAAGGACTGTTTGAACATTAAATCTAGAAGCTCAAAGAACTGATTGTGTCTAATTAAGATTTATTACAGGAAACTAGAATTTCTGAAATGATGCACAGCAGCGTTATTGATTGTTAACTAAAACCAAAACTATTACAAATATTTGTGCTATCTGCTGAAATAAAACAAACATAGTTTAGACTGTTTTCACATTCTTTAATATTGAATATAGGCTCATTTTCACGCATCAGGGAGTCGCTTTCAATATGCAGAGTATTTAAATCGCTTTGGATGCATCTCGTGTTGGATGCAAGGTGGCCAAATCTGCATTTTTTGCATGGAATTGGGCTGATTTTAAACTGCTGCGGAGGGTTGATTTTCTCCCGTGGGTTAAAGGTTTGAAATATTGCATAAATTACATTTGACTGAAATGCTTGTATTGAAACACAACACATTTTGTGAAGGATGGCACAGTGGTAGGAAGCCTTTTAGCTGTGTTTATAATCAAGCTGCATAACGGTGATTGTAAAATGTGTAATTTAGACATGGAAATGACATATTTTGATATAGGATATGATCATCCCCTCCCCCCACCGCTGCATCCTGCCCCCTGTCCTCTGTTTTGAAATCTAAATATGGCTGCATTGCTGATCTAGTTGTCTAATAACCTGACACTGTATATTACAGATGTTGTTGATGAATGTACCTGCAGAGGTCAGAGGTGAAGACGTTGAGCCGCTCTTCTTTGCTCAGGAACGGGTGGAAGGCGCTGCCGTCGCTGCCGTTGATCATGTTACTCTGGTTGGTTTTCCAGAAGGACAGCATCCTGAGACACAAAGCAATCAATGAAGTCAATCATCTCCAGCTCTGCTTTATACAATATGATATCCAGGAGAATCCGAGTCTTTACTTTTCTCCCTTCCAGGTGTAAATACGGCCGAAGTCCAGGTAGTTCTGCTCTCCGGTGTGATACACAAACTCACCGTCATTACTGCCGTTTTTCTGACAACACAACAACAGCCCAGATATATGAGACAGATATGACAATAACAATTCAAAATATATTTGAAAAAATAAATCATAAAATATACATTTTATAAAAAAAATTATAAATATAATTTAAATATTTATAATGATAACAAAATATGAATAACCAAATTGATGCAAACTAAGAAAATATAATACAATATATAAATGTATTAATTTATAAATTTATTGTATTATATTTTATTAATTTGCATTAATTTGATTATTTATTCATTTAATATGAATATAAAAACATATTAAAATAATATATATAAATGTAACAACAAAAAGGTGAAATATATATTATTATAATAAATATAAATATATATTATAAAAAATATTTTTTATTACTACATAATAAAACATTAATTTTATAGATTTTTTAAAATACATATTTTTTTTAAAATATGAATGTATAAATTAATAGTAAATAAAATTTGTAATAAAACAATAATAATAAAATAATTATTAATAATTAATGCAAATATCTATTTATAAATTTATATTAAATATTATAATTAATTACACATACACACATACATATACACTCTTAAAAATAAAGGTGTTTAAAAGGTTCTTCACAGCGATGCCATAGAAGAACCATTTTTGGTTCCACAAAGAACCATTCAGTCAAAGAACATCTCTTTCTTACCTTTTTATAATCTGAAGAACCTTCTTTCACCACAAAGAAGCTTTTGTGAGACAGAAAGGTTCTTCAGATGTTAAAGGTTCTTTATGGAACTATTTAGACACAAAAAGGTTCTTCTATGTCATAGTGAAGCACCTTTATTTTTAAGAGTGTATACATATATACATACATATACATAAATATATATATATCTCTGAGGACATACAGATACACACTGAGTGACGTCTCCTTGTGTGTGTGTGTGTGTGTGTGTGTGTGTGTGTGTGTGTGTGTGTGTTTGTGTGTATGTGAGTGTTGTGTGTGAGTGCGTGTTGTTGTGTGTGTGTGTGTGTGTATGTGTGTATGTGAGTGTGTGTGTGTGATGCTGTGTGTGTGTGTGTGTGTGTGTGTGTGTGGTGTGTGTGTGTACTGGTATTTATCACGTCCTGGGGACCAAATGTCTCCACAAAGATAGTAATACCAGTAAATCTTTATCTTGTGGGGACATTTTTTGGTCCCCATGAGGAAACAAGCTTATAAATCATACAACATAAAGTTTTTTGAAAATCTAAAAATGCACACAGTCTCCTGTGAGGGCTAAGTTTAGGTGTAGCACATACAGATTGTACAGTATAAAAACCATTATGCCTATGGAATGTCCCCATAAAACATGGAAACCCAACATGTGCGTGTGTGTGTGTGTGTGTGAGAGCGTGTGTGTGTGTGTGTGTGTGTGTGTGTGTGTGCGTGCGTGTGTGTGTGTGTGTGAGTGTGTGAGCGTACGTGTGTGTGTGTGTGTGTGTGTGTGTGCATGCGTGTGCGTGTGTGTGAGCGTGTGTAATGTGTGTGATCTGAGACTCACGTTCAGCATGAGCCCGAAGTACTCGTCTGTGTCTGACTTTATGGTTTTCAGTCGAGTGAGCAGCGGGTCCTTGAAGCCCCAGAGCATCTCCTCCACGGTGTGTGTCATGAACAGAGTCGTGCCGATGGAGCCCATGTACATAGAGACACCAGAGGCAACCCAGAAACTCACGCCTTTGAGCCGATTCATCACGGCCTGAGTGAGGAAACCAGAACCTGACAATCAGACCAGCTTGAAAATAAAACACACACACACACACACACACACACACACACACTCACCACGGCTGGGATGTTCACTGTCGTCACCATATCCACTTTCGGGTCTCCAACTGATTTCTCAGGCAAAAAGACAAAACTCTTGACTGTATAAGCTGAGACCTTCGTCCCGTTGTCCACAAACGTCACGTTGTGTTTGGGCCTGTACTGTCTGGAACACAAGACAAAACACCACTGAGCTGAGAGCAAATAATACCATTACATCTTTGATGGCATTGTGTACAGAACCCATGAACGAAAATGAGCTTGAAACCAGTAAACAGCACTTCAATGAAAATCATGACAGAGGAAAATGAGGCACAAGTGGCTGGATAAAGCAAATAATATAATATAATATAATGAAAATGTTTATATTAAATGAATGCATTTTATATTATAAATATAAAATATGTACACATTTTATAAATGTATATTTATACATCTTAATATTGTAATTTAAAACAACCAAAATGCTATTTATAAATGATCTATAAATACATATCATATTATATAACATTAGATGATATTATATATTAAAATATTTAAATATAATTACAAATACAGTACACACACACACACATATAAACCAACCAAAATGCTATTTAAATTATCTACAAGTACATACATATCATATAAATGTTATATTATATTGTATATTTAAATATAATTACAAATATGTGACCCTGGACCACAAAACCAGTCTTAAGTAACACAGGCATATTTGTAGCAAAGACTATATATATAAATATACAAATATATAGCCAACAATACATTGTATGGGTCAAAATTATCCTTTTTTATTTTATGACAAAAATCATTAGGATATTAAGTAAAGATCATGTTCCATGAAGATATTTTGTAAATTTCCTACCGTAAATATATCAAAACTTAATTTTTGATTAGTAATATGCATTGCTAAGAACTTCATTTGAACAACTTTAAAGGTGATTTTCTCAATTTTTAGATTTTTTTGCACCCTCAGATTCAAGATTTACAAATAGTTGTATCTCAGCCAAATATTGTCCTATCATAACAAACCATACATCAATGAAAACATTATATATTCAACTTTCGGATGATGTATACATCTTAATTTCCAAAAATTGACCCTTACGACTGATTTTGTGGTCCAGGGTCACACATACACACACACACACACACACACACACACACACACACACACACACACACACACACACACACACACGTAATAGTACAGGATGTGATGCATAATGCGTGATATTTGCATGAAAATGATTTATGTTTCACTCTCTACGGTCAACATCAGATGTTTCCAGAGCGTATCGAGTCCTGCTGGAGTGTTGTCTGTTTGCTCTGAATTACTCAAGTTCAGTGCAAACAAGCCATGCAGAGGAATACAGGTCAGGCCGCTGAACTGTCCTTGGTTAAGAGGTGGAGAGCGTTAACAGCACAGACTTTGATATTTGTTTAGGGTGTGACATGAATGATCCTGCAGACATGAGGAGAGCATGACTGCAAACATGACAACCAGCACAACTGCGTTTAATAATACACACATACATATTCTATAGCAGAGACATTCAGTATGTGCAAATTAGCAGCGGTGGCTGAAGTAAGCTTTGGCATTATTTACCAGCAAATGTTTTGAAAAATTATGAATTAAAAAACAAAAATAATAATTAAATTAATAATTAAAAAAAAATAATTATTAAAAAACGTTTGTATTTAAAAATATTTTTGATAAATAAAATTCTTTATTTTTTTTTATAAATAATTATTTAATATTTATTTGATAACACACACACACACTATATACATACATATACAATTAATTGATTAATCATGATTTACATAATATATGTGTGTAATGTGTATATTTATTATGTTTATATAAATATACACCCATACAGTATATATATTGAAAATATTTACATGTATATATTTTATTCATATAATTTATATTATATATAAATATATTTAATATATAAACATAACAGTACACACACATATACTATGTAAAAAGACTTTTATTTTGGATGCGATTAATTATGATTAATTGTTTGACAGCACTAATATATATATATATATAATTAATTAAGATAAACATATCCTATGATATCCTATATTTACAAATAATTAAAGAATATACTTTAGATATTTAAATAATATATAATATTTATTTTTATTTGTTTATTAATACATACTATATATATATATTATTAAATGTATATTTGAACATTTAATGTTGCGATGTTGAATGTTTCTGGGGCCCTTTTAAATTCATCTATGTTCAGATGCATGATGGGATCGATGCTAAAGAAACAAGATTAAAGAGTTACATAATGCCGAGAGAGTAATTTCCGGAGATTACACATGTGTTGCGATATTAGCCCAACCATATCTTTAGATAGCAGCTGTTTTACAACATAACTACTGGTAACATCATGAGGTTTTGTTAGCTTCTTAAATGAGAGAGCAATAAAAAGCTGGAAGACGACTGAATTCCTCCTGCTTCACACTGGAGATCAGTCTCTCCGGTGCTGTGTAAGTGGATGTCTGAATCTTCTCTACGCAGCAGATGACTCAGTAAAGCAGCCTGTCGTGAATGGCTTACGCAGGAATAAGCATAAGACGGCAGCCTGAATCATACACGTGCAAGAGCATGAATATTATAATTATTCATTTAAATGTGCTGTTCTCATGTCAGATATGTATGTACTGTATGTATGTATGTACCAAGAGCTTCTTAAAACCACAACAAATTCCTCGTGTGTTTGCGCACACTTGGCAAATAAAGCTGATTCTGATTCTGATGAATGAATGCATTATAGCTACACAAGCTCAGGTTTTATGACTCACTGCGTTCTCAAATGTTATTTATAATGTATTGTGATTGTGTATTAGACTTATACTATAACTTCTACTGTCAGTTTTCTCTTATATGATAAAACAGAACAAAAAATAAAAATACATAACTTATAATAAAACAACATTAGATAACATAGCAAAACATACATAACTAGTTATGTTACGCTATGTCCTGTTGTTGTTTGTTTTGGTATGTTTTTATATTTTTATTTTTTGTGGTTTTACTATATTATGTTATGTGTTACATTATGCTTTGCTAAGTTATGCTACAGTATGTAATATTTAATAACAAAAACAAAGCAGAACAGCAAAACATATCATGTTATGTTTTATGTGATGCTGTTATGTTTTGTTTTGTTTTGTTATATCAAGTTTTTATGTTGTTTCATGACAAAATATAACATAAAACATAGTGTTTTTTTATCTTTTGTTGTTTTATTTAATTATATTGTTTTATAACAATAACATAAAAGATAACAAAATGAAATGTTTTTTTGTTTAGTTACCATATATTGCATTTTATGTCATGTTTTGCTGCTATATTTGATAACAAAAACAACTTGTTATGAGTTTTGTTGGTTTATGTTTTGATATGTTGTTTTGTTAATAAACTTATGTATTGTTATCTTTTGCTGTTATGCTTTGTTTCAGTATGTTATGCTGTTTTATATATAAAAGATAACAACACAACATTATGTTATGTTACGTTTTTATTTTATGCTATATTTTATAACAAAAACATAAAACGAAACAGCAAAACAACATGTTACAATGCATGTTGTGTTTTAAATTATGTTCATAAAATGTGTTTTATGTTGTTTTGTAACAAAATAACAAAACATGACATAACAAAACAATACTGTAACGTTTGGATGCATCAACATACTTGTAAATGCTCAGCTATATTTTCCCTTTTGAGATAATTTCCTACAAAATATTATGTTTTATATGATGCTGTTATGTTTTTTTGTCATATTTAGTTTTTTGTTGTTTTATGCTGCTTTATATCAAAATGCATAAAATAACATAGCAAAACATATCGTTATGCATTTACATAATATATAAAACCTAGATTAGCATAACATAACAGTACATAACATAACATGACACATGTAATGCAGTTGTGGAGTGGGATTTTAGACCAATGAGGTTTCACTGTGGGCGGAGCTACTCAGTGCAATGCCATTAAAACAGCCAACAATGTGACCAACAAAAAATAACAAAAACTCTGATTTTATTATTTCATGAAAACCAAGTGTGTGACCTTGCTAGGTTGTGTGTGTGTGTGTGTGTGTGTGTGCTAGGGTGTGTGTGTGTGTGTGTGTGTGTGTGTGTGTGTGTGTGTGCTAGGGTGTGTGTGTGTGTGTGTGTGCTAGGGTGTGTGTGTGTGTGTGTGTGTGTGTGTGCTAGGGTGTGTGTGTTAGGGTGTGTGTGTGTGTGTGTGTGCTAGGGTGTGTGTGTGTTGTGTGTGTGTGTGTGTGTGTGTGTGTGTGTGTGTGTGTGCTAGGGTGTGTGTGTGTGTGTGTGTGCTAGGGTGTGTGTGTGTGTGTGTGCTAGGGTGTGTGTGTGTGTGTGTGTGTGTGTGTGTGTGTGTGTGTGTGTAATGCACCTGAAGGTGTACGGCCCCATTTCAGTAAGACGAGGTTTGGCTTCTCCTTTCACGAACTCTTCAGGGTTGGTGACGTTGAAGAAGAAGAACTGAATGTAGACCGGAGGCGGTGGAGACTTCCACGAGGCGAAAACTTTACTGCCTTCCGTCAGCGTGACCTCCTGAACACACAAAACACACAACACAACAGGGATATTAAATATCACAGCACAAACATCTGTTCAGTTTGAGACCCAATCAAACGTTTTTGGCTTCAGGTCAAGTCTGTCAGCTTTGAGCTCATTCACTGAAAAATGATTTTTTAAAAGCTGCAAATAATACAAAGATTATTAGAGTATGTTTTAGAATTAAAACAACGTTTCAGTTTTTCTACTTCCAAATTTTGCATTTAAGTCAATGTGTTATTTGCTTTTATATATATATATATATATATATATATAATTATTTGTAATTTACAAACAATTTCTGAATGAAAGTTAAATCCTACACCAAATTGTTTTCAGTGTATATGAAAGTTGACAAAATAAACTTTTATATTGATGTCATCATCAGCCAACATGACTTCTGCTTCATTCATCACACTGGAAATGGAAAAGGTCAAATATTTAGGTCATTCCGGTTCACCTGAGGTCACGACCTCTGACCTCCAGCGCTACATTATTGCCGGCTC
>CM041811.1:38012651-38015151 GCA_023376895.1 Aspiorhynchus laticeps
GCAGCTGCAAATTATGCAGTTTGTTGTAGCGACCAGGATCCAGCACAGAGTTTATGTGTTTCTTTCCACAAAGGACGCATTTCTAGCAGATCAAACACTGTACCTGTGCTAATATGATGCTTCAAACACGCTTGATTCAGAAGATTCTGAATAAATCCAGCAACCGCAGGTGGTCTGTCGGGTTTCATTTGTAGACGGTCCGGATTTATTGCTAAGACTTTGACTTTTTAAAGAATTGATCTGATTTATGATTGCTCAACTCGGCTATTTTCAAATTTAACTCCACAAACGCGCGCATTTTACTATTATATCCTTACGTCGTAAACATAACGTTGTGGAAACGGACGAATCATCATTTTGACAAGCGTGATGCACCTATAGGAAGAGAGAAAACTAAGAAACGACCTGTAATTGACCATGAAAACAAGCATTTAATATTTTTTTAATAAATATATAAAGTTACAGTGAAATAAGACGTTTATTAGTATCGTTTAATAAATTACATCCATTTGGAAAATTACCAACTTCTCATTGGGTGGGCCATAGATTAAAGTGGGTGGGCCTGGGCCCGTAGCTACGCGACTGCAGTGTAAGACAGTGTTATTTGACATACCATACTAATATTTTCAACTAATTTTTCTTTTTCTATTTTCTACTTTTGAGGCACTAAATCGCTTTTATGGACTTTTAAATTAAATGTTCCTCCTGGTGGAGAGACCTGCCCAACTCAATCCAGCAGCTGAGTCCTTACCCATCTTCAAGAAACGACTAAAAACACATCTCTTCTGTCTTTATTTGACCCTCGAACTCTAGCACTCTCTATTCTAATTCTATTTTTTAAAAAAACAACACATGCCCCTTTTAGACTTGCACTCTATTCATTTACTAAAAAACTAACACTAGCTTCTCTAATCTTTTTCTATTCTATCTGTTTGTTTATTTATTTATTATATAATAAAAAAACCTTGCTACATGTACTGCATTAAGCTAACCGAGACTTACAGCACTTGCGTATCGTTGCTCTTTTCTTGATATTGATTGCTTGCATTGTCCTCATTTGTAAGTCACTTTGGATAAAAGCATCTGCTAAATGACTGAATGTATGTAATGTAATGCTTTCACTTTAACTTTAGTGTTCTTTTTGTTTTGATTAAAAAAAAGAAGATTTTTTCTTCAATGTCTATATAGTTTTATTATTTTTTATTTATTAGTGAAAAAAAAAGTCTTGGCAACTAGCTGAAAAATAAATATATATATTATTTTTAAATAACATTATCTATCTATTTATTTATTTATTGAAAAAAACATTATTGTTTTATTGTTTTTAAAGTTTAGTTAAAGTGTTTATTTTGTTTTGTAGAGTTTTAGTTATTTTATTTTACTTCATGACAAACTCAACAAAAATAAGAAATATTATCTCGGCAACTAAAAATAAGTAAATAAATAAATAAAAATAAATATTAAATAATAATTTTTGTTAAATTAAAAATTTAAATTATGCTTTAGAAAGAAGTCTCTTTTGCTCACCAATTTTGCATTTATCTGATGATAAAAACAGCTGTTTTCTATGTGAATATATGTTAAAGTGTAATTTATTTCTGTGATGCATCATTACTCCAGTCTTCAGTGTCACATGATCTTCAGAAATCATAATAATATACTGATTTACTGCTCAAGAAACATTTCTGATTATTATCAATGTTGAACACAGTTGTGCTGCACAATATTTTTGTGGAAACTGATACATTTTATTTTTCAGGATTCACAGATGAATAGAAAGTTCAAAAGAACAGCATTTATTTGAAATATTGTAACATTACAGATGCATTTACTGTCACTTTTGATCAATTTAATGCATCCTTGATGAATAAAAGTATTAATTAATTTAAAAAAACAAAAACAAAACAATGTAAATTGGGTTCAGAATTTCCTGCATTTGTGCTGCTGCTGAATGACTGATGACAGATTCATGCTTCAGTCTGTCATCATGATTTTCCTCCTGTAATCTAAACTCTGTGGAGCAGCAGTCAGAACGCAGCATGTGTGTGATCCGCGATGAAAGCAGGCCAGGCCGATCTGTCTCATATATACAGTATAATCAGTTATTTGCAGACGCCTGTAAACACGGGCGGCACAAACCGAACCCATTCCTGGAGCCGTCTGACCGCTTCAATCAGCCGCCAAATTACTACCCTGCTAAAAGAACTTCATCTACACTAAAAACAGCCTGTGCTTGTAGTTCTGGAGCTGAAATTCAATTCAAGAACTGTAAGATCTGTCCAGCTGAAAGATAGCACGTGAAAGATGGAGACAAAATTTTGAAACACACACTTATTTTCAGATCACACAAAGCAACTATCAAAAGACACACATATTTGAAAATGTAACACACAATCATTTACTCACTTTTGCACAATTAATCATCCATGAAAAATTTAATTAAACAACAAACAAAAACAAACACACAGCAAATTCAGGTTCAAATTTCCTGACTTTGTGC
>CM041811.1:38017651-38077594 GCA_023376895.1 Aspiorhynchus laticeps
GAGAGGGAGAGGGAGAGAGAGACACCGTGAGAGAGAGAGAGACACCGCGAGAGAGAGAGAGAGTAGGAGGGTTGTGTTTGGATTCTTGTGCTTGAAGGTGACCGACGACTGTTTTAGTGCTTTAACCAGATTTAACTGGAGCTTCCGTTATGTGTAAATTCACATAAACACATTTCACATCAAAAATCAAAAGACAGAAACGCTTTATATGTGTGTGTGTGTGTGTGTGTGTGTATAAAATAACAATAAATTATTTCTAAAATTATATATTATAAGGTCATTCCGTGTCCCCGGCTCAAATTTCTGAATTTGATAATCTGAATTTGAAATATTTTTTCTGAAGAAAGATAAACATGTTTAGTGATGAAAGCCAAAATATTAAATGTCGTGCATGAATATTTACGAAGTAATCCACTTTTTTGTAGAGGGGGTCAAAATAGCTATTTTTACCTGAGATTCAGAGCCAAATTACAGGGGGTTAAAAATGAGTTCAGAACGATGGCAGCATCATAATGTGACTTTCACACAGAGATTGGTAGATCTGTTAGTAACATCTGTTGACTTAAGCAATCTTTGTTGCACTATGTGTCAATGGTGACCATTCAAAAATGAGGAAAGAGCACTTTTCAAGGTTTTTCTCCAAAGATCGCAGGCTTGTAACTCAAGAAGTATTAAAGAAACTTTCCTTTTGGTATCTTCATTTTCAAGGCCCTATATGGTTCGGTTCCAGAGATATTGGGATCTCAATATGGCTCCAGCAGTAAATCATTCAATTCTACACCTATTCAGTGGTATAAAACAAACATGGGTCATGTCACGAATCCGGTCTGTGGACTTCCGCCCGATCGCCACCAGAGGTCACTCACTCACCACATGGACTCTTGCACTGCACTACTGTTGAATGTCACCTAAGACTGAATTTCCCATAATACACTGCACTGACCTGTCACACACACAGCTGTTCCCACTGATCACGCTCACACCTGAGAATCATCTCACAATTACACAGTTTACTTAAACCTGGGACTTCCTCTGGCTCTCTGCCGAGTATTGTTTAGCCATAGCTACTCTACAGAGCGTTCCTAGTTGTTAGTTTTCCTGTGTTTGATTCCTGCCCGTGTTTTCTGGATTTACCCTTATAGCCTTGCCCTTTGGACTCTGTTTGCATCTCATTTGGATTATTGCTCGTATACCTGGATTATCTCTCTGCCTAGCCCTTGTTGGATATTGTTTGCTGATCGTCGACCCGCACTTGCCCTAGGACTACTCTTCTGTCTTGCCCTCTATATACCTGTTTGCCAATGTTTGACCCATGCTTGTTTCCGACCACTCATGTTAATAAAGCCTTGCAAATGGATCCCCATGACTCGCGTGTCGTAACAGGTCACTTTGAAAAAAATGATACTTCTGGACTTTTAAAGAGCAAAGTCTGAAGAACAAATACTGTTGAAACTAGAAATGTATCTCATTTCCTTCTGTCAATTTTTTTTTTAAAATAAAAATGCATCAAAAATACCCGTCTGAGTGCTATAAATATACTTTTTTCCATAGTTTGTGTGCCTATAACTCAAGAAGTATTAAAGATATCAAAATATGGTTTTAGATTCTAGTTCTTAATAAACTTTTCTTTGGGAATCTTCATTTTCAAGGCCCTACATCGTTCAGTCCCAGAGATATGGGGGTCTCAACGAGGCTCCAGATTGTTGAATATTACCCATTTTCAGTGGTCAAAATCAAATGTTGGTCACTCTGTATACAGCTAATACTTACTGTATTTAAAGAACAATGTCTGAAGAATAAATAATGTTGAAACTATAGGAGTGCATCTTGTTTCCCTCTATCAAAACAATATATATATATATATAGAACAGACCTGCTGGGTGCTAAAAATGCTCTGAAATGATCAAGTTGAGGCACATTATCTTTCTCTCAGTAGTCTATTCAGAGCCGATCCTCCCTATACGCAGAATACGCAAGCTACGTAGGGCCCCCGAAACACCAGGGGGCCCCCTTGCTCTCAAACATGATTTCAATTTAGTTTTGTTTTTGAATTTGGCCAGCGGTTATGAAAACATGAATGATCATTTATTTTAATGTGGTTTCTACGTAACAATCAGTCAAATCATGTAACGTGAATGTCGTAAAGTCTCTTGCTCGAGACTAAAAAAGTGAGTTGAAAGCATAGCGAGCCGCGGAAGAGATACTGTTTCTCGAGCGCGATTCGAAACAGTGAAACACGGACAAATGTGTTTCATTCATTCGTTCATAACCACTCGTAACCGCGCCCCCCGAATAGTTTTGCGTAGGACCCAACAGAAGCCCCCACTGAGTCTATTCATAAGATTCTCTATTCGAATCAGTTTCAGGGATTTTGTTCATTTTAACAGCTTCTGAAGCTTCCAAGAGTTCAGATATGCACTATTGTAACATGTTTGACAGAAATCCTATGCCTCCTATCGAAAAATGCTTTCACCACACATTGCATTCACATCAATAAACCAAGATTTGCCTAACCTGGAATAATTATTAAAATGTATTTTTCTTTTTTATTGCTATGTGAAGCACAGTCATACTGCTAAAGAATCACTGCAGTATCTCAAACATTTAAGAGTTCTCACACTTAAAATAATTAACTCTGGGTAATTCTAAATGGGATCCTGAGTAATCATATTTTACATTTCACACTGTTCATGCTTTACCTAGAGTTAACCATTAATCCTGATGATTCATTATCTAATGCGTCACACTGTACATTTCTTACTGTTATTATCTGCATATTTGACAATAACAACAGTGATGACTAGATGAACACCACTGACCATTGAAAATGAGTAGGATACAACATTTTGGACATGGAGCTGCACCGAGATCTCAATATCTCTAGGATTAAACCATTCAGGGCCTTGAAAATGACGATTCCAAAAGAAAAGTTTATTTAGAACCAGAATCTGAAATCATATTACGATATCTGTAATACTTCTTGAGTTACAGGCATGAAAATTTTGGAAAAAATAACATTTATGATACTCACACAGGTATGTCCAATGCAATTGTTTTGATAGAGGGAAACATGGTGCACTCCTATAGTTTCAACATTATTTATTCTTCAGACATTTAAATACAGTAAGTATTAGCTGTATACAGAGTGACCAACATTTGATTTTGACCACTGAAAATGGGTAATATTCAACAATCTGGAGCCTCATTGAGACCCCCATATCTCTGGGACTGAACGATGTAGGGCCTTGAAAATGAAGACCCGAAAAGACAAGTTTATTAAGAACTAGAATCTAAAACCATATTGTGATATCTTTAATACTTCTTGAGTTATAGGCACACAAACTCAAACACAAACTCTCAATAACAATGATTTTGAGGTGAAATTGTTCTTGATGTTTCGTGACAACTTTTGATAAAGTTTGGATAAAGACAATGTGTGTTTATATTCATGCATTTGGGAACAATTGTGTGATGTCTTTTCCTGTTTCTTTTACCAGGGCAAAAATCTTTAAATGTTTGAAGAGAAAATCCTCAAATATTTAGCAAAACACGCTAAAATACCTGTTTTCCACACAGAGCTGTTCAGGGAGACGAAACAGCTGCAAACCTCATACACAAACCCTGTGTAAGTCAAGGACACTCGCCCACTCGCTCTCTCTCTCTCTCTGATGGCACAACAATCACAAAAATTACATTTGTCATGACCCTGCTGTATTTCTGATCACGCGAGTCTTTATTCAGAAACGAGGGTGTGTTTTAAGCGCCTCACAGGCAGTAAAGGGGAAGTATGTGACCTTCATGTGCCGTACAGACTGAAGAAGAAAGCTGACCTGTGACCTCTCCGCGCCGGACACTCGAGGTGGTCAGTGGAAAACATCTGTGGATCCGGGTGTGGACGGGCCGCTCGGAGAGTGTTTGTTCCAGATCCGCATGTACAGGTCAGTCAGCATAAAGTTACAGGAGTTAAAGAGTCAAACGCCTGCAGATGTTAAAGCAGCGCACACTCATAACAACAACACACGCCTGACTGCAGATACACACACTGATCAGCCAACATCACTGCCATTTTACATGTGAACTCTAGCAAAAATACTATGTGTGTGTGTGTTTGAAAAAAATGTTTGTGTTGATTCATTTTCATATATTTAAAAAATAAACAGAAAACATACAGAGAACACACCCAAATATAAATATTTTTATCATATATTTTATTTATATATATATATATATATATATATATATATATATATATATATATATATATATAATCAATATATCAATTATAAATAAAAAAATATATAATAAAATTATTATATAAATATATTTTATATATAATTTAGTCTGTGTGTGTATATAAATAATCAATAATCAAATAAAAAAATAAAATTGGTCATGTCTATTTCTTAATATTTTAAATATTTTTTAATACAAAAGTAAACAGTTTAAACAAAATAAAATAAATTAAATAAAAAATAAAAATCACATAAAATAACTAATCAAATTAAAATAAAAAAACTGATTGCAAGATTTTGAATATTTTAAATAAAAAGTAAATAGTTTTAAATGGTATAATAATAATAATAATAAAATATATATATTAAATTAAATTAAATTAAATAAAAAAAAAGAAAAACACAAGGTAAATTCAGGTAAATCAGGACCTGTTTTGACATTGGGATGACTGGGAAATTGTCCTGAATTAACCCCTTGTATGTATGCACTAAATATAAAGGATATGACAAATAACACGTGTGTGTGAATAAATTATATTTTCACACAAAGAAAAACTATTTTAAGGATTTAAAACATTTTTTCCCCTTGTGACATCATTTACATGACGATTAAGGTCATTGTGTCATTGTGGTTTTGGACTGTGTATCAGAGAGCAGCGAGTACAGAGGTCATGTGTGTGAGCAGTGAAAGGTCAGATCAGAGGTCACACCCTGCACTCGCCCTTTTACCTGCATTCTCTCGGATCATGTGATGCAGCACTTCGTCTTCACAGTCACACATTCCAGAACCGCAGGAAGCTGTTTCCGTGGTTACCCTTGACCTCCATACAGCCCAGAATCGCTCTCAGCTCTGGGTGAAAGGTGTGTGGAGAAACATCTGACCGTCAGCCGAGGAGGAACAGGTTAATGTTCTGACGTCTGACGCCTCCTGCTGGTGCACATGAGAGAACAAGAGATTAGTGGGTTACTATATTGAGTATTTGCATTCATAACAGCCATAGAAATGTGAAAGTTAGTGATTTAAATCTACAAACTGCAGCAGTAAGGAGCCGCAGAGGTGTTTGTATGCTGTTCATGGTGTGTGAAGCCACAGGCTCCTTTATTCAAACAATCCAGCGCCGTCGTCACGGAGACGAACAGGAATGTCCCAGGTCTGGTGACGAGGGGCCTCACTAAGGTCCTTTACAGTACAGACTGATTACTGGCCGCAGGAGGAGTCCCATAGTAATGAGTCTGAAAGAAGTCTCTTCTGCTCAGCAAAGATGCAATTATTTGATGAACAATACTGAAAAAAATCTGAAATATTATTCTAATTTAAATATCTGTGAATATCTGTTAAAATGTAATTTATTTCTATAATCAAAGCTGAATTTTCAGCATCATTACTCCAGTCTTCAGTGTCACATGATCTTCAAAAATCATAATAATATGCTGATTTGCTGCTCAAGAAACATTTCTGATTATTATCAATGTTCAAAATATTGTGCTGCCCGATATTTTTGTGGAAACCGTGATGCATTTTATTTCCCAGGATTCACAGATGAATAGAAAGTTCAAAAGAACATAATTTATTTGAAATAGAAATCTTTTGCAACATTATAAATGTCTTTACTGGCACTTTTGAATGCATGAATGCATCTTTGAGTTCACTGGTTGTTTTCGTTCTTTCATAGAAAGCATCACTAGCTACGTTTACATGGACACTTTTTGCTTCCATCGGAATGAATTGATTCTGATTGACGAATCCGAACGTAGTGTTTACATGAACGCTGAATAAAGTGATCGGGTTGATGTGATCGTTTATATGTCACAAGCTTCTGATCGGATTTAATCGTTTGACATGCGCACACTGCATGCATATTCAGTTTCCTGCTGTTATTGCGTATTTTAAAAAGCACACTTGATATTTATTTACTTCGGGTCCTAATTAGGCGACGACCAGCACAGTAACTATTGTGCAGTGCTGCTTACTTTACTTCCCGTGATCAAGTCGTCTGTGGCAGAGATGGAAACTCGAGTCTGCGACTTGGACTCGAGTCGCACTTAAGTTGCATAAATAAAGACTCGAGACTTGACTTGGACTCGTGACTCGTGAGACTCGTAAAAAACGAGTCATTTGGTATAGGAGTTTATATGAATGTATCTCTGAGGGAAACTGGCTGTCTTAAAAAAAGTTTAGATGGTATTTTCTTTTCATCTTTTCAACCAAGGAAACGATGTTTAATTGCTGTTGAAGCGCCACCCGCTGGCAGAGAGTGAATCTGCATTAATTCAGCCTGTGCGGTTTTGTTTCGTACAGATGGTTTATGTAGAATTGTTTCACAAAACTAAAGTCAGACCATTTTGTTTTTGCTTCAAATTTCGAAATTATACAATTCAATTTAGATGAAAAACTGCTCATGCTGGATGTATAGATTGAGTTGTGTTTAAAACTCAGTGGTTGCCTCTAATTTTAAATTGAAAAAGAGCACAGACAAAGACTTAGTTTGTTTATATGAGATTTATTTAATTTGTGTAATTCATTTGATTAATTGGGGTTTGTTTTAAAATGTAGTTTTGTTGTTTGACATATTTCAATTTTACAAAGAAATGTGCTGCATTTTATCTGACAATTAATAAATAGACACCTTTTCATTTCTTTGTCTTAAATTTTGTTAAAGTTTTTTGGTTGAGAAAATCATATCATGAAATCAGTATTTCAAAACTGATTTAGCCTCAATAACTAGCTGAAAGAACTGTTGCTAATAAATAGAACAAAGACTTGAGACGAGACTTGGACTCCGCTTTAAAGAATTGAGACTTGATTTAGACTTGACCTCAGAGACTTGTGAACATGTCTGGTCTGTGGATGAGAGTCTTAAACAAGGACTGCTGGGACGTTGTCCTGCTCCACTTCACAGACGCTGAGTGAAAGTGTTTTAGAATGACTGGACACTCATTTATAACACTGTTATTCACTAGGAAGAACAGCTCGATCCGTGCGTCATACGTCATTACGCTATTTTTACGTCACTGCACATGCGCAGTACTTTCCAGTTTCGGGTTTCAATCCGATCAAGTGTTTACATGTCCTCTCGTTCGGATTACAAAAGGAATAAACCACCCCTTACAATCCGATCGAAATTTTAATCAGATCTGGCCAATTCAATCCGATTGACGTGTTTATATGTGACTTTTTTATTCTGATTGTGCTTTAGTCCTATTATGATTGTATTATTATGGTCCATGTAAACGCAGCTAGTGTTTGGACTCAAAGGCCCCTGCTGTCCAACACAATATACTTTAGGAGCCCATATGAACTAAGATATCTGCTCTGGTATTTCCATTTATACTGTAATTATGACAACGCTGTTTGTTTTGAAAATTTTCATTAATAGAAACTTTAAGAAGTTATGCATTAAATGAAATAACCATGATTTTATGCTTAAAAAATATTCATGATTCTAATTCCAAGTTTTCCTTAAAAACAAGTAGTATATTAAAGAAAAAATAAAATACAGGAATCATAGCAAAATAAACATACTGTCAAAAGAGCAAAACATTTGCTAATAAAAGGCAGTAATAATAAAAATAAAGTAAATATAAATACACAAAAATCAAATAAAATTATAAAATAAAGTTATTTCATAAAAATTATTTTATAAAATTAATTAATCACGTGGCCAAAACAGGACAAACTTATTAAATTAAATTAATTAAATTATTATTTAATTACTGTTTATTACATTTTACATAATTTAGTAAATAATATTTTTTATATTTTTATAATATATACAAAATGACAATTAAATAATTAAAAATATAAATTATTAAATTAAACTATATAAATGTATATTATTTAATCATTATTTATCAAATTTAATATATTTATTAAATAAAATATATAAAAATTGACAAATTACAATAAAATTTATATATATGGAAATATTTATTATTAATATTATTTGAACTTGCATTAATTTCCTGAAGGTTTTCCTTGAGCGTTTCAATCAAAGGAGCAGAAACATCACCCATTAATAACATCGGATGCAGACGGGCCCCTGTGCTGGAGGATGGGGCCTCCCCAGCTTTATACTGAAGGAGGGCCGGATCAGATCCTTCATTGTGTGTTTGCTTTCAGAAGGAGACGCGTCTCTTTGATTCATTCGTGACTGAAACAACAGCAGACGCTCAGGGGCCTAGATGAGCACATACACATATGAAACAAACAAGGGCCCTGTGTTCAAGCCACGGACAGGAACAACTCTATACCCACAATCCCAGACAACAATATACACACACAAACACTGCTGTAGGGCTTCAGGGGGTCCAGTGCTTCTGGGGTTCATTTTGGGAAGCGTTTCCCGGCATTCACGAAAACAATGATGTGAACGCCAAGCTAGTATGTAAAGACAAAGATGTATATATATACAGTGCTGTAGTGAACGTATAAAAACACAAACATAGCATATAGTGCTAAACATGAGCTCACGCTTCTTCTGATCTCCTGCAGACTAATCTGATCACTGATAAAGAATATTCATCAGAATACTCAAATAATGTTTTCCTAACTTAATGCAAACGTTAGAAAAATGTTCTTAGAACATATTTTTGTTAGTTGTGTAATTAATATATTAATAATTAATAACGAATTGTAAAAGTACTATAAATCTTGGCTGTGTGAATGTTTATTGTGTTGCAGAAAGCTCTGTATATAGATATATATCATTATATTATACAGTAGACTCAAGCGATAGCAAAACTGCTTGATTGTTTGTCATCACAAAATGTAAGTATATTATCATCCAGCTCTAATATGAGAAATGCAACAATAAGGCATGTAGATATTAAGATGTTCTAAACATTAACACCATGATCTTCTGTAAAGCTGCATGCTCTGAAACAGTGTGTATTATGAAAAGCGTTGTATAAATAAATGTGAATAATTGACTGACATTGGATCAGCACTGAACTTTAAATTATCGATAAATGGACCTGTTTTATCATGCAGGGAAACATCAGAATCAGCCCTGAGACGTTCACAGGATGTGGGTTACCATCCACACACACACACACACACACACACACACACATGTTGGTTTTTGTGGTTTACAGGGACTCTCCATAGGCGTAATGGTTTTTATACTGAACAAACTGTATGTGCTATTGCCCTACACCAACCCTACACCTAAACTTAGCCCTCACAGGAGACTGTGTGCATTTTTAGATTTTCAAAAAAACACCATTTAGTATGTTTTTTAAGCCTTTTGAATTACGGGGACATAGGCAGTGTCCTCATAAAACACCTTCAAATTGTAATACCTCTGTCATACCCATGTTATTAAACAAATTTGTGTCCTCATAAACCACATAAACCCGCACACACACACACACACACACACACACACACACACACACACACACACACACACACACACCTTTACCTGAACTCTCTGAAATCATGTGACGCAGAACTGAGCACTTCCTCTTCAGTTATCAGACCACTGCAGAACATCAGGAAACCCCGTTACCATGGTTACTCATGACCGCCATACATCCCATAATACCACACATCTCTCAGGACCAACAGCAACACTCCAGCATCTAAATTACACAGACAGCACTGATTAATTACATGTCAATTTAATATAGTAACATAAAAACTATATAATAGGATTTATGCTAAAGAGCATTTTGAGCAAATAAACATTTGAGCTGACATTTAGAAGTCAAGTTAAGAACAAAAAATGATTGCACACGCTCAGAATTACTCAGTTCCTCTTACAGAGCACATGTGCATGTGTGTAAAGATCATCTGAACTGAGAGTAACACTGTCCTCTGCTGGACAGGTGAAGAGAACCTCAACAACACATTCATATGACAGATGAGCTTTTGTTTTCATCTTTCATATTAGCTCAGTAGTGGATGTGCTGTTGAGAAGCTAAAAGGAAGTGAACATGACTTTTTCACATCATGTTCTTCAAATTCTGCTCTCCACAGAGAATATGGAATATATGATAATATTATTTAAACACAAATGACATGATAAAGTTCACACACTTGAGGAAATTTACATTTCTAATAATTCAAAAACCTTTGATCTGTCATAAATGCTTAAAATTAAAATATAAACCGTGTCTGTATTAATAATTACGTTACAAAACGTAAGTATCAATGCACCCTAACTAACAAAAATGTTCTAAGAATGTTGTGTTGAGAATGTAATGTTCCCATTAAATTATGCAAATGTTATTTTTGAACGTTCAAAACATCAATTCTTTCTAATGTTAAAAAACAATGTTTTTTAAATGGTTGTGTGAACATTAGAGACAATATTAAAGGGGCAGTTCACCCAAAAATGACAATTCAGTCATCATTTACTCATTCTCAAATTGTTCCAAACCTGTATGAGTTTCTATCTTGTGTTGAACACACAAGAAAATATTTTGAAGAATGTTGGTAACTAAACAGTTGACGGTAGCCATTGACTTACATAGTAGTATTCAGTTTTGGAAAAACTTAAGAGTGATGATGACAGAATTTTAATTTTAGAGTGAACTGGCCCTTTAAGAGAATGTTACATTTAATCATTTGCAAACATTCGGGAAATGATTAAATGTAACATTCTCTTAAAGGGCCAGTTCACTCAAAAATCTACATTTTTAATGTTCTCTGCACCACTGGAAACTAACAAGCAGTAACATTTAAAAATGTTACAAGAACGTCCAACTAAAATGTTTCAGAAGACATTCCATAAGTGATGTATAAATAATGTTATTATAGACCAGATAACTTTGAACAAGCGTTCTATAACGTATATGTTAGAATGTGTTCATAACGTTCTGAGAACTTAGATTTATTGCACTATTATTCCAACATTATATTCCCTGTGAATGTGGACTGCTGAGCTTGGACTTTGAGCAGACAAACACGAACACAAGACAGAATATGAGGACGATCGAGTGACTAACGTGAAGCTCTGGTGTGTATTTGACTCTGGTCCTCCAGCTCATTACGGTGGGTTTGATAAAGGTCTCGTTACCCTCGCAGACGTGGACTCAGCTGATCATTGATCTCTGATAGTCTTATCAGCCTCATATAAAGCACGTCCAGCTCCGGCTCTGTCTCACTGATAGACGTTCAGCTAAAGCCTACAGATGATGCCCGTGACCCAGCGTCTGCTCGTCCTGACCGCTCTGCTGTCTCTGCTGCTGACCTTACAGGTACATCATCTCACAATCACCAATCTGACCCCATCAGAGACCAAACAACTGGAGCAGAAACACTTTCACTCAGAACATACTGAAAACATCTCTATTTAGACTTGCTTTCTTACAAAGTTTCATGATTTTAGGACTTGTTTTTTATTAACTTTAATCATTATTCATATTCAATTTTGTTGTATTTAATATTGATTTTCTTTTTTATACTTTAGCGATTTTTTTTTAAATGTTGGTTCTAAATTATTTTGATCTCATTTATTATTTCAAAACGTTTGTCAATCGCTTTTTCTTGCCTGAAAGCACTTTGAATTGCACTGATTTGTTTGAAAATGATCTAATTAAATAAAACTTGATTGATGCTTAAAAATTATAGTAAATTTTACAAAGAATCAGCAAGTAACACTTTGAATTAAACATGAAATTTTGAAGTAGAAATACAAAAACATTAATAATAATAATTTATATTTTATATATATTATATATATATATATGTGTGTGTGTGTGTGATCTTTAGTTTCTTTATCTGATTAAATTAAATCATGTTAAAATGTGACATACTGTATGTTAATGTATTTTCTAAATTGAAATATGAGACAAAAATATATTTTTAATTGCTTTTAAATATTATTATATTTCAAATATATATTTTTAAAAATATTAAATAAAATGGCCAACAAATATATTGGTAAATAAGTTCTGAAACATTAGCAAATATATTTAATAATATTTTTGAAAATATTTTTTGCTGCCATATGGGTTTACTCTCACATACCACAAAAAAGATCAGTTCTGCATATCAGTGTCAGTCATAAAGCACACTATCAGCTGATCTGGAGTCAGCTGCATGTGTCACTTGTTTCTAAAACAGGATCATCTGTAATGTGCATGTGAAATGCTTCCTCCAGCTGGAATAACACGGCTCTCGTCTCATCATTTTCCTGTGATTGTACGGTGATGCTGCGTGACGGACTGAAGAGCTTGTTTTATTCTGCCTGCTGCTTTTGTTTGCACATGTACTGTAACACTTCTGTAAATCATTGTCTGGAGTTGCACAATGTCACTCCCAGACCAAATGTTTGGGGTTTGACCGACCTTGACAGCTTTCTAAATTTAGCGGCTTGAGTCTAAATTAGTACATTTGGGAAATAATTTCCTCTCCAAATTGCAGCGAAGATTACTTATTAAACATTTGCATATCATCTCAGTATGGAAGCCCATTTCTGCAATAATTCAATTAATCTGCAATAATTAATACAATAAAAGTAATTGCGATTTTTTCTTTCATCTCACAATTCTGAATTTTTTCCCTCGCAATTGAGTTTATTTCTCCCAATTCTGATTGTTTTTTCTCTCAATTTGGAGAAAAAAGTCAGAATTGCAAGAGATTGTGAGAAGAAATGTCTTAATTGTGAGATGTAAACTTGAAATTGCAATAAAAAATTCAAGAATTGTGAGATAACAATTTGAAATTACCTAAAATTTTTATTCAATGGTGAAAAAAAAAATGAAAAAAACATAAACTAAGAATTTTGAAAAAAAAAAAAATGAGATATGAACTCAGAAATGCGAGAACAAAAATGACAAGCTGAACATTTGAGTCTAACACACACTGTCTCTCTCTCTGTCTGTAGGTCCAGACGGCACCCATAGACACTGACTGGGCGACCGGACTGATCCACCGGGCCAAGCGCTCTTTACTCTGGCGATGGAACACTCTGAAACCCGTGGGTTCTGGATGCAGAGATCATTCTGAGTGTGGAACCAACTACTGCAGGTGAAGAACAGCACCAAACACCTCAGTCCTGCTGCTGAGCTCTGGGCGTCCCGCGTTCGAATCCCAGCTTTTTACGTTCAGGGGCAGGACATGGAGAAACAGCTTAAATATTTCCTAGCATCAATCAAACAGCTTAAAGTTGAATTCTTCTTTGGTTTTTATTCTTCATTTATTTAATTTTTTTAAAAGATGCCATTTTCTGGCAATCTTAAATAAAAAAAAAACAATTGAATACAACAGACCGGGCAGTAATGCTTTGTTAATTTATTAACGCTATAGTCAACTAGAACTGACAATGAATATAGCCTACTTCTACAGTATTTAGATGATTAATCTTAAAGTTAATTTTACCATTTACTAATACATTTCAGATTGTTAGCATTAGTTAACACACTGTGAACATGAACAATTGTATTTTATTAACTAAATTAGTTTTTTTAATATTATATATCAATTTTATGTATATATTTTAAAAAGTAGCCTATATACATTTATATTATATAATATATTTTTCCTATGCAGGCCTATATTGCTCATTAGTCCATGTTAGAATTAACTATAAAGTTAAGAAATGAGAGATTATTATATGGTCAAACAGAATTAACACCACAAAACATGACAGCATTCATCAAATCACTTGATACTTACAAATATAGCATATGTAGATGTTTTCCCTCCAATAAATGAATGATGATTCCTGCTAGATGTCGGAGATATATGACATATCCATTCAACCCAATCTGATAAATAAGTCGTGATAAAATATGTTTATCCTTTAAAATGGGGTAATATTTATCAGGAAGACATAAAACGAAACCCTGATTCAATATCCCAGCGATTCAGAGTCGAATTGTATTTGAAAGTGATTCAATTGAAACGCGATTCGTTTGTACAGCGCCTCACAAGGGATTTTCTGTCGCTCTGAGAAACGCAAATTTATCGTGAAATATCGCTATATGACTGTATCAATCGACATAACAACCATCTACATTGTGATTAATACGCGTGTACGTCAAAGCTGGATTGCGATACGCGATTCGCTTCAGTTTGGCGCTCCGGGAAACACGAATTTACCGTAAAATAATGCTATTAAAGGTGCAGTGTGTAGTTTTTAGCAGCATCTAGTGGTTGAGTTTGCGAATTGCAACCAACGGCTCCGTCCCCCGCTCACCCCTCTCTTCAGAGAAGCTACAGGGCTAAGATGCCGTCGTCTGAGACCGCGGAGAGCAATGAGGTTTCTTTACAAAGGTCAATTAAGGAATTATATTTACTGAATTATTCAATAAACGATGTCATTGCAAATATTACTGTTACTTGTTCATCATTGTGTCAGTGTTTTTTCGCGAGAACAACATAGTGACGATATGCGCTCTGTAGAGCAGTTTGTCCATTAAGGGCTTCTGTAGAAACATGATGGTGACGTCCATGTGAGGGGACCCACGGTATATGTAGTTATAAATCACTCATTCTAAGGTAATAAAAACATAACAGTTCATTAAGTAAGGTCTTTATACTCCTCTGAAAACGTAGTTATGTATATTATATTGCATTTCTGTCTATAGATCATCCTAAATATTACACAGTGCACCTTTAAATAACATATTGTGACTCGCTACGCGAGTGGTTCGATCTGAACCGAGTCACACTTGAAACTGATTCGAACACGCGATCGGTTCAGTTGTCAGGAGTGTACGGAGACTCACAAGGGATTTATTTTTTTAGCAGGAATGCGAATTTATCGCGAAATATCGCATGCATGTTTGTATCGACATAAAAACGGTCTACACTGTGATTCAATACACGTGCGATTCAGCAGAATCATATTTGATGATTCAAACATGCGAATCGCTTTATTTTGGCGCCTCACAGGGGATTTTGGCGCGCTGAGAAACGAATTTCCCGCGAAAAAACTTTTTGAATTACACACAAATGATCTACATTGCCACGTGCTAAGAAATTACGAATTTATCGCAAAATCTCTCTATATGATTGCATATTGACAACTCTAATCACAAAAAGACTTTCACACAGAAACCTGAAGCTGTAAACAGATAAGAGTTTATCACAGAAAACATTGACCGCTACGTGAATAAGCAATTCAGATTTATGCTACACTCCAGCACAAGCGGGAAATGCTTTCACACATTTTATATTTCCTATTTTTATGTGAGTGCTTCAAAAATAACCTACCTACTTTTCCTCTCTTTCAGGAAACACATGTGCTGCTTCAGTAAAGCTCAACAGGCATGACTGAGGATAAATGATGATGGCACCTAATCAAATGATGAAAAACAAAATGGCTAAAATTGTGCATCCCTTGATTTGTCAAACATCATAACCTACATCAATCTGACAGAACATCTAAAGACAGCAGAAGACTTTCAGATCTACATCAATCTCAAGACTGTATGCAGGTGAATCCCACCAAGAAATGTCCAGGTTATATTAACCTCCAAAATCAGAACTGTTTGAATTGATTTGATTTTGGGCCGAAATATGACCCGGCCTGTCCTTGACACATTCACCTCCTCAAACCTCTCAGGAACACGTCTACAAGAACTCCAGTTTCATCATCGATGTTTTATAGTTGTACAGATCTTGATAACGTGTAAAATATTAACTTTGCATCTATAGTTTCTGATTCAGATTCAATGAGGACGAGATGTTTGATCTGATAAAATACAAACACACATGGCAAAAGAATCTGTAGCAAATCTATTTCATTATCAGCTGCGGCTTCCAGAAGAATCCGGACGTATTTATTTTGTAAATATCAGACACATAAAGTGAGATGGTGTAACATGCTTATTTTTTTTTTTGTTAAAATGTTTATTGTTTGTCTCGTTATTTTTGTTACATTGATAGTGCAATATATTTTTTTAAGGAAAACAAAAACTAAAAATGCTCACATGATGAAATAAATGCATAAAAAAATGAATTTTAACAATGGAACCAATCATGAACATTCCTTTTTTAAACCTAAAACAGTGTTTTCAGCTAACATCATCACTGGGTCTTAATTCATAAACACAGTTCATCATTTCACAAGCATCATAATCATGAGATTTAATTAAGTTCTCCACCCTGGGAAAAGTACATTTACTGTCAAGCTGAAGTGAAACTGAAATCAGACCACAGTTTCAGATCAAACCCACAGGCATCACGTACTGTAGTGATATTGTGAACTTCACTGAAACAAAATTAGCAACATTAACCCTCAAATCTTCCCTTTTCAGACCTCAAAAACACCAAACCAGCCATGAACTGCCACCAAACATCTACAAGCATAAAACATGAAATGAACCATGCAGGACATGAGGTTTATTAAACATAAACATAAACAAAAAGAAAAACTAAACTGATCAGTGCATGAAAATGAACATTAAATATTACGTAAACTGAAACGTTCAAGCTGAATCTTCTCAATGCTGTGGTAATACTGATGAAACACTTTATACTGCATTTACTGAACACTGAAAACAAGTGTGTCTGGTTATTCAAGAAATTGTAGAGTTGCAAACAGAGTTTAAATTAGTGATTATGTTCAGTTTCTTTCAGGAATATTGTAAAAGTGTTATTAACTGACTCTATAAAAATTATTGAGCCAATGTACCATGAAAATCTTGGTTTGCATTGAAGAAAATCACTTATATAGCAGAGGAGAAAACAAGCGCAAATACATCATGGCACCAAACCAAGTTATTTGGTCATTTAAAAAAATTATTTAGTGATTTTAAAATGCGTCTGGCACATTATTGACTGTCAGATTCACTGTCTTATATTAGTCCTGAAATCAGCATGAATTGGCACTGCTGTCAGTTTATTTGTCAGATGAGCTCATTGCAATTGCATAAGTGTATTAATATCATAGTGATGTGTACAGGTGACATCAATATCTCCAGCACTGATGTATAACGTGTTGCATCACGTCTGTTGTCTCTATTAGTGTTTTCTGATATATAATTCAGTTTAGGACATGAAACTCAATGGCTGATTTGGACATGCCTGCGCTATTTGGGTCTGTGATACTCAATCATCTGAAGCATTAAATGCATTAAAACATGTTTGAAAGACTTGGATCTGAGGCCAGGTGACCGGAGACAAACTTTGAACTTTGAGTCGTCTGCTGCATGCACCGGTGCTCCTTGAACCGACTCTGGCCGTGTGAAAATGAAATCAAGCTCAATGTCTAAATGCATGTTGGTTCATCATGACGTCTGGGAGTTTATGATGAAAGCAGGGACTGACGCTCGGCCTCGGTGCTCTGAGAGAAAAAAAAACAGTTTGAAAGACATTAAAATACAGCAAATGAAGTTACAAGCAGCACTGCATGTGGCCTTGTGGAGAAATGCAGTCACAGAATGTGTTGCATTGGAAAAAAAACAATTATGACTGGACAATTTTATGCAATATTTATGTGCAGTTGTGTTTTTATGCTTATTATAGTATCACTCGGTTAACTTATTTCAATGCTAACATAAATTATACTAGAATCAAACGTGACTTGAGTTTCCTGTGCATTTCACATGAAAAGTGTTACATGTATGATGAATTATGGCTGATTATGTAGCATTGGAAATATAAAACCTTAATATTTTGAAGTAGCTTTTATTTTCTTTGTCTTTTTTTACTATATATATATATATATATATATATATATATATATATATATATATATATATATATACACACACAGTGGCATACGAAAGTTTGTGAACCCCTTGCAGAATCTGTGAAAATGTGAATATTTTAACAAAATAAGAGATCATACAGTAAGATATTTTACATATAGTCCACAAGACAAAAAAAAAAGCTGAAATGATATATACTGTATATATATAAAAGAAACTTCAAAAGTTTAGGAAGTTTTGGGAGTATTTGGTTTTAGTTTTATTACAGTTAATAATTTCATGACATAAATTTATATCAAAATCGTGGTTTGCATCAAAGAAAATCACTTAATATAGCAGAAGTGAAAACCACCTGCAAAGACAGTGTGGCATCTAATATTTTTCTAATATTAAAATAAAAAAATAATTATATTTACATTTACAAATACATGTATGTATTTAGAAGGCAGTTTTGTGTTTATTAGACAACTACATTAGGAAGCAAGCTAAAGTATAGGAGAAATGCAGAGAAGAAGAAAAAAACATTTAATGTTTAAATTTAAACAATTTTACATTTATTTTTTCAGTTTTAGTTTATTTTTTTGTTGTGGTTAGTCATTTTAGTATTTAAACTTATTTCAGTTAGTTGTAAAGGCAACATTTCAAATTTTCATTTAGTTTAGGTTCTTCATCTAATATTTATATTTTATTTACATGAACATTTATGCATTTGTCAGACACTTTTACCTAAAGCGACTTGCAAAAAAAGAACAAAAGCAATTCATCAAAGAGTCAACAATACTTGTAATATTTGATTCCAGGTTTATGAGACAAGCTAGCGAAGTGGAGAAATGCAGAGAAGAAACACATTTAATTTAATTTATAATTTAATTGTAATATATATATATTTTTTTTTCATTTGTCTCTTCCTTTTTTATATATATTTGTATTTTATTGCAGCTTTATTTCAATTAACAAAACAGTTTTTAATAGTTTTAGTGAAGGAAGTGATGCGAGAGCCTCACCGGTGGCGTCTGCTGTCGGCACATGAACACGATGAAGATGACGCCCAGTAAGATGCCTACACTGATCACTATGAAGGGGATGTTGATGATCACGTTAGCCTCGGTAACAACCGCGTGCAGCTTCTTGGCAGATTCCTCGTCAATAAGGACGCTCTAGAAAACAGGATGGAAGCGTTTAGAAGATAAGAAGAAAAACACTTTCATATTTCCTGCTCAGGCCCTTTGTTGTTCTGTCTGATAATGTGAACTCAACATAACTGCTTTAGAGTTAAGATCTCATTCGACAGAACTAGGATCTTTTTTCATTTAGTGCACTTTTATCCAGAAATATAATCATCTAATGCTGAGACTGGTTTATCTCTTTATTTTTAAACATGCATCCACATCTCTCTCGGTCTCATTTACTCTTTCATGACTTGTGTCGTTCAAAGGTTAATATAAATTTTGCATCATGTTTGGACACTTTATCTGTTGCACACCTTTCACCTGACTTTGCATCTCAACAAAGCAACAAAAACACATGTGATGAGAAGGCCAAGACCGAAGCGCTTGATCTGTCTGGACTGCAGCTTCACAGAAAATCATGATATTCATTGTTTATAATATCTTAATATCTTCCTGCCTTACAGTTGCATTTAGCAAATTAGATCTGGATGATAACAGAGTTGACAATATATAAACAATCCAGCAGTTGAGGTTTGCTATATGGTATATGTGGCTTTATGCGACAGTTAATTTTTCTGGTAATCGAACCCATGACCTTGACATTGCAACTATTAGAGCTGAACTATTTGAACTCGACAGGAACACATGTTTTGATACGTACACAAACTTGACATGCTATAAAAGCCTTGCAGAAAAACACATGATAACTTTCTAAAAATTTACCTCATTAAGGTACATCACTGGAAACACCAGCGTCCGGATCTTCCCGGTTTGACTGCAAAACCAAAAAGAAAATATGATTTTGATGGTACGTGAAGATGTTTTGAGCAGGCTTATTATAGAAAAGTAAACCTAAAAAATATTTTTGTTACTTGAAATAAAAAAATATCTGAAACCCCCCCAGCAATTTTCACTAAGAGTACTAAAATAACTAAAACAAATAAATAAAAACTATGTATAAGAAACTACAAATAAAAACAAAATTACTAAATATTTAACTAAAAGTGAAATCAGAATTTTTTTAAATTAAACTAAATATTAACTAAAATTATAACATATAATAACACCCATCAGCACCCATGGATTTGGGCCCATCAACAGAGGTTTGAGAAAAAAAAAGTATATATAATTGGTTCCTGGACGATCCACGACTGTTTTTCTGTGTTGTGATAGTAGTTCATGAGTCCCTCGTTGATCCTGAGCAGGTTTTCCAACATTTTCTGCATATTTGAACCCTTTCCAACAGTGACTGTATGATTTTGAGATCCATCTTTTCACACGGAGGTCAATTGGGGGACTTGTACATAACTATTATATAAGGTGAATACATTTACTGATGCTCAAGAAGGCAACACAATGCATTAAGAGCTGGGGGTGTAAACTTTTGAACAGGATGATGATCAACACACACAGAGACCTCTTCAAGAAAAAGCCTCTCAGATGCACACTATCAGATGAATGGGACTGTGGGAAGGCAGCTCACGCCGGTTTGTCTCTGATAATTCTAGGAGAGGAGAGATGTTTTCCGTTCACACGCTCATGAGTAAGATTTATCTGTGCTCTCAGATAGATCGCATTTCAAAACCAAGCCAACGAGCGGTCAGCTCAAGTGGGACGTTCGGCAGCGTCGGGTCTTCGGTCGCGTCATTGGACCACCTGACCCCCAAACAGACTCGGAAACCGATCCGCTCGCGTCACGTCCTAAAATAACTCAAACACGCAGCTGTCAATCATTACAGCTGGACTGATCTACTTCAGGTCATGGTTCAGGAGAGGCTTATGTAATGAGCTCATGTAACCCAACAGCGGGTCTTCAAACACATCTTACTCAATCAGAAGTCGTTCTGGAGTTACAGGCCTAAAATCATTCATCTGTGGTCAATTTTACATGAATAACATCAAACTTTCGGTGTTTGGCAGTGAAAGAGTGTCAATCAAATTAAATGCATCAAAACTAATTAACTGGAGAACAAGTTAAAGAAGGTGAAATGACATTTCTGGTAAGTCAACAGAAAAACACAAATGCTAAACCATGTTCAAACTGTACTATATTAAACTATAAACATGCAAATTAATGACACAACACTATGTACATATAGTGGCTATAAAAATAACAGGTTTTGTAGAAATAAAAAATGTAAACCATGTCAGATATTTTTCCACCTGTAATGCAATATTGAAACCAACACAATTCATGTAACAAACAATAAAAAAAACTTTTATTGAAAAATATAATATAGAAACATAAAATATAAAACAATATTATTTCTTGAATTTTATTGGATTTAATATTGTATAACAAAATTGATCTTGGATTCATTTTTATGTCTCAGGTGTGTGTAGACACTTTGTTTCTAGATTTCTCTGTTTTTCTGAAGGAAATGTTAGCAGTCCATGCTAAACTAACTCGTCCTCACCTGAACCCCGGGATCTGATGCAGGTAGACGTTCACCTGAACACGCTTCGCACCCCGAAGCAACATTCCAGTGAGCTGAGAACACAAACACACACAAAATCAACTTCAGATTCACTAAACACTGCAAAAACACAAAGAAATCTGACTATTGGTTAATATTACTCAGTACTGGCTTCTCACAAATCCCTGGGGGTTTGAGAGATGATGAAAAGCTAATCATAAATTAGATCATAAATGTAAAATTAAAATAAATACATTTTAAATAAAAACATATATAAATAAGACACTAAATAAAATTAAATGTTAAACAAATAAATCATTTTTAAATAATAACTAACAAAAATGTATCAATATACTCATTATATGCACACTATATGCACTTTATTAACATTATATACACACTATACTAATTATATGTACATTATACTCGTTATATGCACACTATACTCCTTAAATGCACAATGTATGCATTCTATACTCCTTATATGCACACCATACTCATTATATATATTTTTTTGTATAGCGCATTTCACAATGCAAATTATTGCAAAGCAGCTTTACAGAAAATTAAAGTTTCTACATTATATTTAGTAGTAGCTTATCAGTGGTGACTATCTCAAGTTGATGTCCATATGGCAGAAATGTATGGTAAAAATCATGCAGTTAGTTAATGACGTGTAATAAAACAGAAGGTGAACACTATTAACAGAAATGATTATATGTTGCAATCAAACTAATATCAAAATTTGGTAATTTGTATGTTATGCACACTATCATTATATGCACACTATACTCCTTATATGCATATTATACTTGTTATATACACACACTATACTCATTATATGCATTATACTCCTTAAATGCACACTATATGCACTCTATACTCCTTATATGCCCATAATACTCATCACATGCACACTTTACTTCTTAAATGCACATTATACTTGTTATACGCACACTATACTCATATACACACTATAACTACACTATTAAGTACCAGTCAAATCAGGGGTTTTCAAACATTTTAGACGATATGGAGAATTTTTAACATTATTTTATGTTAAAAACTAGTGTTATCAATTGTTGAGAAGGAATGAACAATCAGGTTATGGGTTACTGCATACGTCAGTAACTTTCAGTTCCGGTTGAGCCGACTGCACGAGGTACCGCATAGGTGAGCGTGATTTCACCAAGTACAACATGTTCCTGGATCAACATCCTTGTTGATCCTGGAACGTCATTCCAATCAACCAATCAGAATTGAGGGATAACTTTTCAGGAAATATCTGTTTTAGGCTTATGATCAGGGTTAGGTGCTTCTACACCCTTGTTAATCAGCTATCATTTCACACTGATTTTAGGAATAAATTATGGGTAGGGTTAGGTTTAGGGGTAGGGATTGGGTTAAATCTATATTTTTGGACTGTAATGTTGATCCAGGAGCAACAAAAGATGTTGATCCAGGAACATGTCTTACTTGGCAAAATCACGGCGACCGTACCGCATAGGGTTCTCCAGAATACGGACTGAACTTAACTTTGCTTGGTTGAAGATATATGTGTCCAAGTTGTGCGTTAATGACAACATGTAAGTTCATTTATGATTGTCCTTTACTGAAGGTGTCTTATGATGCATAATTAATAAGATAGCGTGAGTTCGTTCGGGAACATAAGTGACAACGTTAAACCCAGCATCTTGCCTAAGCTGTTTATTCACCATATATTTATTATACTTGGATTCAGTGTTCAAATTAGCATAACTGATTGATATTTACATTGTGTATAGATGTAGATTTGATGTTGTATATTTCCGTTCTGTAGTTATTCTTGATTATAATAAGTTCTAGTTAACGGATTGTGTGATGACGCAGCAAATAATTCCATTTATGAGCGTCATGCGACATCTAGCGGTAAAAAGGGGTATTACTGCAGATAACTAATATTTGCAATGGGCAGTTAGTTAATAGTATAAATGCCAGTTGTTGTTGATGTTTCTAATTGTTGTTTATTAATTGTTTCAGACCACACACATGCCTACAGTTACCTCACATATCAATACTTGAAGATTATACCAAGTAATGCCCTGTGGTCTGGCTGTGCTGTTTCGTACTGATCATTCGCTAAACTTCAATTAAAGACTGTTGATTCTTATTCATGCCTCCTGTGTTCTGACCGATGCACCAGTGCGAATGCAACTACCCTAAACCAGTGCAATACAGTCCCAACTAACTCAGTTACAAAATTGGTCCTTCGAGCCGGATGATTGTGTTTACACTGGACAAGAATGCATGAATACCAGTCTGAAGGTGCACGTCCTAAACGTTCAGTCCGTTATCCAGCCTACTTAGAAGATTTTGAAGTCCAGTATCCGAATCAACCTGGGGCTTCTTTGACAGCACAGCAGCCACATGGGCGAGAAGAGTATCAGCGTAGTCACAGTAGGATGGCTCAGCAGCAGGATATCAGCCATTACAGTTCAGATGAGGGATCTGGTAGGAGAACACCTGATTCGATAGAAGCAAGGAGCCCACAAACAGAGCCCTGGTATCTCATCAAAGACCAGTGGAGTGAGAGAGATGAGTATTCTTCACATTCCTTACCTCGGGACTCCAGGGAAAGTTTGCACAATCTTGAAAGAGAGAACAGACAGCTTCGGCAATCACAGCAATCAATGAAGGAGGAAATCAGACAACTGTTAGAAATGCAGAAAGGTATGCAAGAGTTGCTAATAAGAAACCAACCAAGTCAAGTTCCTCCACTTCCTGAGCAACAGCCTTTAGCACCATCACCTCCAATACCCTCGCCTAGAACCATTTACAGAGAGCCAGAGAAACCTGATCTTCGACCAAACTCTCGAGTGCATCCAGTACCAGCCCCACGTATACTTCCTACCCCACATAGTAGAGTACATGTTGATGCTACAGATATTGAAGCTCGCCTTTCTCTGCCACCTGCCCAAAGTTATTACCCTGACAGCTTTGCTACTCATGTTCCTTCCTCCACTCCTTTGATGCCTGTTGTTTCCTCCCGTTCCCAAACTCATGGGTCACCAACCAACCCCAGGGAGATGCAGACAAGTGTAACCAGACAGGAGGTAACCTACAGGGGTCCACAGCCAACCATACCTGATTTCATCCATCGAGATCCAAGTGAATTTACTCGCCTAAAGCTAGCCTTGAGCAACTTGTTGCCAGAAGATGCAACTGAACTATTCAAATATCAGGTGCTAATCGATCATCTGAAATTAATGGAAGCACGCCTGATAGCAGACTCGTTCCTGAACTCACCTAGCCCGTATACAGACACTATGGAGGCGTTAACTGATAGATACGGGCGTCCTCATCAATTGGCGCTTAACAAGATAGCAGCTGTTATGGACTCCGCAGATATTCAGTCTGGTGATACAAGGAGCTTTGAGTCATTTGCGCTCCAAGTCCAAGCACTGGTAGGTCTCCTTAAGACTCTGGGCACAGAGGGAGAAGTTGAACTACGCTGCGGTTCCCATGTAGCATGACTTCTTACTAAATTACCTCCTGAGCTACGTGCAGCCTTTAGAAGGAGTGTAAGCAATGAACCTGGTGCTCTTTACACTCTAATTGATTTGGCGAAGTGGCTGAAGTTTGAGTCGTGGTGCCAAGACCATGAGAGCTTTGGTGGGTACAAAACCCAGCGAGACAGATTCAGACCCAAAGTGGACTCCAGCAGAGACCACAGATTTAAACCCAGACCGGCTACAATCCTTCATGGTGCAGATCAGCCAACTGCAGCTCAGATGGTACGACAACCAGCAAAGAAATTTGAGAAGAGCAATGCTTTCTGTCCGTACTGCGATAACAGAGATCATTATCTGAGCCAGTGCTCCTCATTCCAAGCACTTACTAAAGACCAAATCACAGATTGGATAAAGATCAACAACAGATGCTGGAAGTGTGCACGCTCTCATAGATCTGCGCAATGTACCCTGAAGAAGCCCTGCCACATCTGCAATGGCAAACACTTACAGATCCTACATGATGTCAACACTAAGACAGCGAATGAGGGCACATGTTTGGTGAGTGCTACCACTAAATCAATATATCTGGATAGACCTCCAAGCTGTAAACGAGTCCTTTTGAAGGTGGTTAGAGTCATCCTGCATCATGATGGTCAGAGTTTGGACACGTATGCTGTGCTTGATGATGGCTCTGAACGCACAATCCTCCTTTCATCAGCAGCCCAGAAGCTAGGACTCACCGGCAAGGCAGAAGACTTAGCTTTGAGAACAATCAGGCATGACCTTACTGCACTTAAAGGTACAGCAGTGTCTTTCAGAATCTCAACACCGTCCCAACCGCACAAGAGGTATCACATTCAGAAAGCATTTACGGCTGAACCCCTAAGCCTAGCAGAGTACTCTTATCCTGTAACAACTTTGCAACAGAAATACAGCCATTTGAAGGGCCTCCCTCTCCAGCCCATCCATAAGGCTTGTCCATTGCTGTTGATCGGAGCAGACCATCCACATCTTATTACCCCTATGGAGCCAGTCCGCCTTGGCCCACCAGGGGGCCCGGCAGCGGTTAAGACACGATTGGGATGGACGCTGCAAGGCCCGGCGCGTGTGCTGGAGGTAACGCTTAACACTCAGTGTCTGCATGCCACCTTCAGTCCCTCACAGACAGAGCTGTTCCGAAACGTGGAAAGGCTTTGGCAGGCAGATGTCATTCCTATCAAATCAGAGAGAGAGGTCACACGGTCAAAGCAAGACCAAGAGGCTATGCATCATCTCCAAACTCAAACCACAAGAGTACTAGTTGACGGAGTGAACCGGTATGCCACCCCCTCGCTGCGCAAGAAAGACATGCCGCTTCTTCAAGTCACCAAAGATGCAGTGCTGCCTAATTTAAGAAACACTGAAAGGAGCCTTGAAAGGGATCCTATCAAAGCTGTGGCATACAAGGAAGAAATAAATAAGCTTGAAGTCGCTGGATATGCTGTGAAACTTTCTCCTGGAGAAGTCAGCAAAGAGGGTGAGTCATGGTTCCTACCCCACCACCTTGTCCAGCATAATGGCAAGAACCGTGTAGTCTTTAACTGTTCTTTCCAGTTTCAAGGCCAAGTTCTGAATGACTACCTGCTGCCTGGTCCAGCCCTAGGTCCATCCTTACTAGGCGTTCTTCTACGCTTCCGGGAGCACACGGTTGCTGTGAGCGGTGACATCAAAGGGATGTTTCACCAGGTCCGCCTTCTACCTAATGATAAACATCTCCTTCGCTTTGTGTGGCGCGACCTAGACAGGAACAGGCCTCCAGACGTATTTGAATGGCAGGTATTGCCCTTTGGTACAACATGTAGCCCGTGTTGTGCCATTTATGCGGTGCAGCGGCATGTTATGGACCACACAGAACCTGATGATGAGGTGAGATCCACAGTAGAGAGGAACTTCTATGTGGATAATTGCCTGCGGAGTCTTCCATCAGCTCAGGAAGCTAGACATTTAGTGGATAAACTGTGTGAACTTCTTGCCACTGGAGGTTTCCAACTTCGTCAGTGGGCAAGTAACGTGCCCAGTGTGATTGAGCACCTGCCATCCGAAGCACGATCTGACAGTACTGAGCTGTGGTTATCCCAAAACCAAAATGATCCCCAGGAAACCACCCTAGGATTAAGATGGCACTGTCAATCAGATACATTTGGCTACAAACCCCGCCCAGTAAAGCCAGGGCAATGTACTCTGCGCTACATCTATAGAGTACTGGCAACCCAGTATGATCCCCTTGGCTTCATCCTTCCATTCACTACTCGAGCTAAACTGTTAGTCCAAAGACTGTGGGATAAACAACGGGAATGGGATGACCCCAATTTGCCTGAGAATCTCCTGAAATCCTGGAGAAACTGGGAAGAAGAACTCCCTAACTTGGCCACCATCACCCTGCCACGTTGTCTTGTGACATCAGATACAGACCAGTCTAAGGTTACCAGACAGATCCATATATTCTGTGATGCTTCTGAGCAGGCTTATGGATCTGTAGCCTATCTACGCACAGAAGACCACCAAGGCCAAATCCAGCTCACCTTCATTATAGCAAAATCCAGAGTTGCCCCCAAGCGACGACAGACCATTCCCAGACTGGAATTGTGTGCAGCCCTGAATGGTGCTCAGCTGGCAAAACTCCTTGAAACTGAGCTCACTTTGGAAATCAGTAGAGTGGTCATGTGGACAGACTCCACAACTGTCCTTGCGTGGATAAATTCTGAATCCTGTAGATTCAAAATGTTTGTTGGAACGAGGATATCGGAGATCCAGGAACTTACTGCTGGCTGTACCTGGAGGTATGTGGACTCTCACAGCAACCCAGCAGATGACCTCACTCGAGGTAAAATGCTTGAGGAGTTGTCAGTACCCAACAAGTGGAGCCAAGGTCCATCGTTTTTACTCAGACCAGAATCTGAATGGCCAGCTACCCCTCTTCTACAAGTTCCTATGGATAAAGATGAACAACGAAAGGGAATTTTCTGTGGCATTGTCATAGAAGTTGCTGCCCCTAACATTCCTGAACCTGCTAACTATGCTTCCTGGAGTGAGCTAATTGAAGCAACAGTTCAAATACATAAACATGCTGAACAACCATCAGCAGCAGATTATCAGGCTGCAGAAATGCTCATCTTCCAGAAATCGCAAATTGACAGTTTCCCTGAGGAGTACAAAATGCTCAAAGCGAAAAGACCCATACCCTCAAACAGTCGGCTGTTAACTTTGGCACCAGAATATGATGAGACATGCCAGGTCATTCGAGTTGGTGGTCGCCTGCGTCGTGCAGAAGGATTGGAGACATCAGCAATCCACCCCATAGTGCTGGATCCTCATCACACAGTCACTAAGCTATTAATAAAGGACTACGACAACAAGCTCTGCCACCCAGGACCAGAGAGAATATTTGCAGAAATAAGGAGAAGCTTCTGGGTATTAAGAGGTCGGGAAGCTATCCGAAGGCAGCAACATTTATGCAAAGAATGTAAGAAGTGGAAGGCCAAACCAGTCATTCCAAAAATGGCAGATCTGCCACCAGCCAGATTGAGACTTCAAAAACCACCTTTCTATAGTACTGGCATGGACTGCTTCGGGCCATTTCAAATCAAAATTGGCAGACGGTGCGAGAAGAGATGGGGGATAATCTTTAAGTGCCTTACTACAAGATGTATTCACCTTGACCTACTTACCTCAATAGACACTGATTCTTTCTTGATGGCCCTGAGGAGGTTTGTGGCCCGTCGTGGTAAGCCTTGTGAGTTGTTTTCGGACCAGGGCACAAACTTTCATGGTGGAGAAAAAGAACTACAGGTGGCCTTTGCATCTCTCAGCCCTCAACTGCAACAGCATCTGGCAAAGCAGAAAATATCCTTCCATTTCAACCCACCAAACGCTCCACACTTTGGGGGTGCCTGGGAGCGTGAGATTCGTTCTGTCAAAACAGCCCTTCGTATCACCATTGGCTCACAAACAGTAACTGAAGAGGTCCTCTTGACTGTTCTCATAGAAGTGGAAGGGATCCTAAACAGTAAACCGTTGGGGTATACTTCTTCCAATGTAGCAGACTTTGACCCCGTCACGCCCAATTACCTGCTCATGGGGCGGCCCGATAGTTCACTACCACCCGTTGTATACCCAACTACAGAGCTCATGGGACGACGGAGATGGAGGCAAAGCCAGGTGCTTACAGATCAGTTCTGGTCGAGCTTTATTCGCCACTACTTGCCAACACTCCAAGCTCGTCACAAATGGTATACAGATGTGAGTGACATTTCCCCAGGAACTATTGCCATGCTTGTTGACCCACAACTTCCACGCGCTATGTGGTTAGTGGGTAAAGTAGTTAAGACCTTTCCTGGATCAGACGGTCACATCCGAGCAGTGGAGATCCAGGTTAAGAATAAAACCTATACCCGACCAGTCGCCAGACTAATCCCTCTTCCTGCCCTTGATGAACATGCCAAAGACTAAGAACCCCCTAACTGACTGTTCTATTAAAGGAGCAAATATGTTCAACATATTTGGGGGCGGCAATGTTGAGAAGGAATGAACAATCAGGTTATGGGTTACTGCATACGTCAGTAACTTTCAGTTCCGGTTGAGCCGACTGCACGAGGTACCGCATAGGGTTCTCCAGAATACGGACTGAACTTAACTTTGCTTGGTTGAAGATATGTGTCCAAGTTGTGCGTTAATGACAACATGTAAGTTAATTTATGATTGTCCTTTACTGAAGGTGTCTTATGATGCATAATTAATAAGATAGCATGAGTTCGTTCGGGAACATAAGTGACAACGTTAAACCCAGCATCTTGCCTAAGCTGTTTATTCACCATATATTTATTATACTTGGATTCAGTGTTCAAATTAGCATAACTGATTGATATTTACATTGTGTATAGATGTAGATTTGATGTTGTATATTTCCGTTCTGTAGTTATTCTTGATTATAATAAGTTCTAGTTAACGGATTGTGTGATGACGCAGCAAATAATTCCATTTATGAGCGTCATGCGACATCTAGCGGTAAAAAGGGGTATTACTGCAGATAACTAATATTTGCAATGGGCAGTTAGTTAATAGTATAAATGCCAGTTGTTGTTGATGTTTCTAATTGTTGTTTATTAATTGTTTCAGACCACACACATGCCTACAGTTACCTCACATATCAATACTTGAAGATTATACCAAGTAATGCCCTGTGGTCTGGCTGTGCTGTTTCGTACTGATCATTCGCTGAACTTCAATTAAAGACTGTTGATTCTTATTCATGCCTCCTGTGTTCTGACCGATGCACCAGTGCGAATGCAACTACCCTAGACCAGTGCAATACAGTCCCAACTAACTCAGTTACATCAATAGTATAAAATAATCACAAATTATATTAAAATAAAACAAACTAAAAATTAATAAAATCTTAAAAGTGTAAAATTTAAATAAACAAATATCTAAATATTTAAAATAAAAACCATCAAAATAAAAGACTTAATAAAAAAAAAGTACTTATTTACTTATTAAAATTTATTTATTTACCTGCATGTCATGTGGCCATTAACTTACATTAAAGAACTGCGAAATGCATCTGTGTTGTTAAAAGATCTAAATATTAACTTAATATCTCAGACACGAGATGGTCCTCACTGCAGAACACAAGATCCAGGGGCGGAGTTGGATGTAGATCCAACTCCTCCCACCTTACATAGACCTAAACCTACCCGTCTCCAACCCCTTATCCCTAAACCCACCCATCCCCACCCCTAAACCTACCAATCTCCACCCCCTGATCCCTAAACCCACCCATCCCCACCCCTAAACCTACCAATCTCCACCCCCTGATCCCTAAACCCACCCATCCCCACCCCTAAACCTACCAATCTCCACCCCCCTGATCCCTAAACCCACCCATCCCCACCCCTAAACCTACCAATCTCCACCCCCTGATCCCTAAACCCACCCATCCCCACCCCTAAACCTACCAATCTCCACCCCCTGATCCCTAAACCCACCCATCCCCACCCCTAAACCTACCAATCTCCACCCCCTGATCCCTAAACCCACCCATCCCCACCCCTAAACCTACCAATCTCCACCCCCTGATCCCTAAACCCACCCATCCCCACCCCTAAACCAACCAATCGCCACCCCCCTGGATGTGGATCCAACCCCGCCCCCTGGATCTTTGTTCTGCAGTGAGGGGCTACTGCCTATCTCAGAGGGACTTGGATTAAAAAGGGTGATGATGTGTTTTCTTTACAGTATCATAAACTGATAAATCGCTCACAAGACGAGGAGCTAGAAAGTAAATAGAGTTTATTTTTATTTAAAGTGTTTAGATAAACTTTAGATAACTTTAGGTAAATGAAACCTAAACATTCTTGTTAGACTGGCTTTTACAGAATAGATATTTCCTGGTTGGGTTCTGATCAGCAGCTGTTTCAGGATGTGAAAAATATGTTCACTGACACATCTGCTTATCTAAGAGGTGTGTGTGTGTGTGTTACAGCACATCTGCGACCCATTTAACGCTCAAACGCAAAAACATTTCACCCAAAAAAGGTGGGAATTTGCCTATGTGCTGTGTGCCAAATGCATGATGGGAACTGATATGAGAAAACATTTCATAAAGCGACACACACATTCCCAGCAATAGAAGAGATTCCCGTCACATGCACATAACAAACACCTGACTCTAACCTCTATCCTTCAGTAGAAATCAAATCAAATAACAGTATATATAATAATCATTCAGTACCATGGTACGTGGTGGTATTACCATCTGATACGGTTACTGTAGCACAAGTTTATAGGGTAGAAGGAGCACCTGAATCTGTTCCAACTGAACCTATACAAACACCATAAAACACACCCACAGTACACTTGATCCTGCTGATCCGTGGAGATCCCAAACCTTCTCAAACACACGTGCAGTTATTTAACATGCTCCTGGAAGAATCTAGTGCTCCAATAATTATATTTTATTGAATGTCTGAAGTCTTTTATACAAAAGGTTTGTAGAAACTCTGACTGTAAACTAAACAAACTCCCACGACACACAAAATAACCAAAACAGCCACCGGTTTAATTACTAACTACCTGCCGGGAAGTGGGCCGCGTCTGGACTAGCTGGGAAATCAGATAACATCATCCTAACATCACCTGCTTTATCAGAGAGTGACTCAGACACAAGCGTAAAATGTGTGTTTGTTCAGTCAGTAAATAATGAAATACAGACGCTGTCGTTCATTCATTCACTCGCTCTGGATCTGTAGCAATGCTATCAGTCAGAAACGTGAGTTTTAGAAAGAGACTGAATCTGTGTCTCATTAGTATTGTAGGCCTGAAGCCTGAGTGTGGTGTGATGACGCCCTCTTATGGCAGTGCAGATAAACCCATACTGCAGTATATACATTATTTACACTACATACTCATTATATACACACACTATATTTATTATATACATGTATTTATTATATATATGCACACTATACTCATATACACACAGATACACAATATGCTCATTATATACACACTATACAGTATATACAAGCTACACTCATTATACACACACTATACTCTATATACAAATGCTACACTCTATATTCATTCTATACATGATATACTCATATGCACACTATACTCATATACACTATACTCACTGTTTATACTCATTACATGCACACTATGCTCATTATATACACACTACTAATATGCACACTATACTTGGGTTTTCAAATATTTCTAAAATATAAAGGCACCTATATATATTTATATACAAGTTAAATGAAAAATTCAGAGAAAATATTGTATGTGATAGAGTATGGATCATAAGGCGATATGATTAATGGAAAGTGTGTCAATCACTAATATATATATATACTTCCACTTCCATGTCCATTTTTGTTATCATCTGAACCTGAAACCATAACGAGTGACACACGATGAGACATTATCTTTGCTTGTTTTAGATTGTAGCTCCACCAACAGTTAAATCTCATTGGTCTAAAATCACACTCCACCATGGGATGCTCTTGTATCTCTCACTGTTGTCTGATGCTTGAAGATAATGCACAATGAAACAAATGCTTGTTCCGCAGGTGTACGTTTATCAACCGAGAGGATCATTTACTGTTTTATCACTGCAAACGTTGGATAAACATGATCCTGGGTGCCGACATGCTCATATGATATCATACAGAGAGGATTTCTGCACAATATAGCATCACTTGACTGTGATTATATTGCACTTTTCTGAATAGTGAGTTGGAAATTTTCTACTTGGATGCATGATGCACAAATGCATGAATAAAGCATAAACATCAAACACATTCTGGCTGGCTGTGATTGTGCAGCTTCACGCAGCATTTTGCTTTCAGTAAGGATAAAGAAATGTCAGTTTCTGATCAATTCGTCAGACCTTTTCATCAGGTTTATACAGACTTACCGGGTTGACGTCAATGACCGTCTCGTGCTCCTCCTTGTTGGGATTCATCCCGAACACATCCTGGACGTATTTGTCATCTGCCTGATAGAAATGAGGGGAGGACATGATGATGGGCGCACCTGAGAGGAGACACACACGTTAGCGGGACGTCCCGAAGTCTGTACGGTGACAAACAGCATTCAGACTCTCACTGACCTTCTTTGCAGACGCTGACGTTGAGGAGGCCGGAGCCGAGACAGTTCCCGGCCGGCACACAGAAGCCTGCGTTATCCGGGTTAATCGTAAGATTGGCGAAAACCTCGCTGGGTGGGACAAAACGGAAACCGGGAACCCCTCGTACGCTCACGTCAGACTCATACTGGGCATATATAGACCTGTCAACACAAACATGCATTAAACACACACTGATACCACTGAAAGATGTCTTTAGTTATGACTGTGATTGTTTTATTGTTTTAGTAAGCAAGCAATAAATCTGAAAAGCAGATCTGTGTTTCCAGTTTGGCCTACTTCTCAGATTTAACAGCTTTGTTTGTGTGACAGTTCCCTGTAAAATGGTTCTGGCTGAAGAATTGTTTCTTTTATAACATGTTTTTATGTTTGATAATCACTTCAGTGAACTGCTGAATAGTTTTGCTTGTTTGGAGGCCTGATTTAGACCTAATTAAACAACCACAGAGAGCAGCATGACGAATCGCACATGCTTGACCCACATACAGTATATGACCTGATTAAAAAAAAAACACTCTTTTAGGAAAAATGCTTGGTCACATATAAGCACTGAGTGCAACAGGTCACACATTCAAACCCAATATGATCAATACTGAATCAACAACAGCATTTATAAACTAAACCTTTAATCAGTGACTCAGAAATTAATGTACAATAAAAATTGCAATAATAAAATATGTTTATACTTATATTCAAGATTTGGCAACTGAATGTGAATATGCTAAAATATTGTTTTAATAGATGATATTCATCATATTACCATTTATTAATCATATATTAATATTATATATCATCATATATTAATATTTGTCAAATTATCATCACATACTGTACGGTTCAATAGTTTGTGGTCGGCAAGATTTGTTAATGTTTCTGAAAGAAGACTCTTCTGCTCAACAAGGCTGCAGTTATTTGATCAATAATACATAAAAACAGTAAAATTATTAGAATTTAAAATAGCTGTTTTCTATGTGAATATATTGTAAAAATGTAATTTATTTCTGTGATGCACAGCTGTATTTTCAGCATCATTACTCCAGTCTTCAGTGTCACATGATCTTCAGAAATCATTCTAATATGCTGATTTATTGCTCAAGAAACATTTCTAATTATGATCAATGTTGGAAACAGTTGTGCTGCACAATATTTTTGTGGAAACTGTGATACATTTTATTTTTCAGCATTCACAGTTGAATAGAAATATCAAAAGAACATCATTTATTTGAAATAGAAATCTTTTGTAACTTTATAAATGCGTTTACGGTCACTTTTGAGCAATTGAATACACCTTGGCATACTTTTGAGTGAGATTAATATCCGTTAGCAGCACAGATCAGTGTGTTTAAATGGTCTGCATCCTCACCTGCACAGATCAGAGGAGAATATATAGAGTTTCTCTGTTTTTGTGATGACTGGATGGAAAGATGCTCCGTCTGTGCCGTTGATCCTGTTACACCCTTCTGTACTCCACCAGTTCAACGTACTGACAAACAGAACAAATAATCCATAATTCACTCTTCTCTGAGCTCATGCTGATTGTGCAGCTCGTTCTGAATTCATTCATGAATCTTCTAGAGATAAAACGAGACGGTGAGTTTACCTCTGTCCGTTCCACTCGTCTATACGAGCAAAGTCCTGATAATTCTGCTTCCCCGTGAAGAAAATATAATCACCATCATCTGTGCCATTTTTCTGAAACACAGTCAGTGACATGAGAATGAAACACATGTAAACAAACACAATTAACAGATGTGTGTATCACTGAGAAACACAAGTATCAAGTACAGTTACATTGAAGTCTCTTTTGTTCACCAAGGCTGCTTTCATTTGATCAAAAACACAGTAAAAATTTTGAAATATTACAGTTTATAATAGCTGTTTTCTATGTAAACATGTTAAAATGTAACTGATTCTTTCAGAAATCATTCTAATATGCTGATTTGCTGCTCAAGAAACATTTATGATTATTATCAATGTTAGAAAAACAGTTGTGCAGCACAATATTTTTGTGCAAACCATGATACACTTTATTTTTCAGGATTCACAGATGAATAGAAAGTTAAAAACAACGGCATTTATTTGAAATAGAAATCTTTCGTAACATTACAAATGTCTTTACTGTCACATTTAATCAATTTAATGCATCCTTGATTAATTAAAGTATTAAAAAATTTTTTTTTCCTGAAGCTGAACCTAATAATCAGCCAAAGAGAGAGCTAGTGACTGATGCCACAAACCTCACACGAAACACATGATTTGAGTCATTCTAGTCTAAAGTGCAAACACTGCACAATGACACACACACTGAACTTTATTATTTAGTGTTAGAGGAATAAACCTTGTACTAGTAATAGTGATGATTGACAGCAAACACCACGGCCACTAACCTTATAGAAAAGTCCGAAGTGGTCGTCCATCTCAACCATGGGTTTGATTACTTTAAGCAGCGGATCTTCATAACCCCACAGCAGGTCACCGACTCTGAACGTCCTGAATATGCCGATGCCATTTGCTTTCATCAAGTCAGAGATGATGCGTTTGACCGAGAAGGTATCTTTGAATTTCTCCATCACAGTCTGAAGTCAAAAGCACACATACACAGTGCATTATCTAATCACAGACTTCATTTCCTTATGCAAACATTTTTTATTTTGATTTTAGGGTGAAAAGTGACATGCTTTCACGAGATTCACCCATTAAGCACGTGACATGCTCTCATCTCTCTGTGGTTTTAGTAGGTCAGAGATCACAATCTCACCACAACAGGGATGTCGACCGTTCGGACGATGTCGTCCTCGGATCCGCGTGACATGTTGGGCTCAAACACGTACGTCTTCGGATTGACAGCCTCCACTCTGGTTCCGTTGTCCAGAAATTTCACTTCCTCCTTCGGACGATACTCCCTGAAAGAGGAAATGTGGCTCTTATTGACTTATGAAAATAACACTGTCAAGGAGCTGAGCAGTTTTAAACAAAAGATCATGTGATTCAGGATAAATAATTACTAAAATCTGAAGCGTTATGTGGTTTTAATGAACACAATTGAACACAACAAAATTTTAAAGAACCACCCGATGTTTTAAGAAGTTTTAAGTTTAAAGCAGTTTTAAAATAATTTTCAAGTTTGAATCAGCTTTAAAAGCAATTCTAGGTTTGAAGCAGTTTTAAAAGCTTGAAGTTTAAAGCAGTTATAAAAGCAGTTTTAAGATTGATGCAGTTTTAAAAGCTTGAAGTTTGAAGCAGTTTTAAAAGCTTGAAGTTTGAAGCAGTTTTAAGTTTGAAACAGTTTTTAAAAGCAGTTGTGAGTTTGAATCAGTTTTAAAAACAGTTTAAGTTTGAAGCAGTTTCATGCTTGAAGCAATTTAAAAGCTTGAAGTTTGAAGCAGTTTTAAGTTTGAAGCTTTTTTTGAAGCAGTTTTAAGTTTAAAGCAGTTTTAAAAGCAGTTTTTAGTTTTAAAAGCTTGAAATTTAAAGCAGTTTTAAGTTTGAAGCAGTTTTAAAAGCAGTTTTAAGTTTTAAAAGCTTGAAATTTAAAGCAGTTTTAAGTTTAAAGCAGTTTTAAAAGCAGTTTTAAGTTTTAAAAGCAGTTGTAAGTTTGAAGCAGTTTTAAAAGCAGTTTGAAGTTTGAAGCAGTTTCAAATTTGGAGAAGTTTTAAAAGGAGTTTTAAGTTTTAAAAGCTTAAAGTTTGAAGCAGTTTTAAGTTTAAAGCAGTTTTAAAAGCAGTTTGAAGTTTAAAGCAGTTTTAAAAGCATTTTCAAGTTTGAATCAGTTTTAAAAGCAATTCTAGGTTTAAAGCAGTTTTAAAAGCAGTTTTAATATTGATGCAGTTTTAAAAGCTTGAAGTTTGAAGCAGTTTCAAAAGCTTGAAGTTTGAAGCAGTTTTAAGATCGATGCAGTTTTAAAAGCTTGAAGTTTGAAGCAGTTTTAAGTTTAAAGCAGTTTTAAAAGCATTTTCAAGTTTGAATCAGTTTTAAAAGCAATTCTAGGTTTGAAGCAGTTTTAAAAGCTTGAAGTTTAAAGCAGTTTTAAGATTGATGCCGTTTTAAAAGCTTGAAGTTTGAATCAGTTTTAAAAGCAATTCTAGGTTTGAAGCAGTTTTAAAAGCTTGAAGTTTAAATCAGTTTTAAAAGCAGTTTTAAGATTGATGCCGTTTTAAAAGCTTTGACGTTTAAAGCAGTTTTAAAAGTAGTTTTAATATTGATGCAGTTTTAAATTGAGCAGTTTTAAGTTTGAAGCAGTTTTATGCTGAAGGAATTTAAAAGTTTGAAGCAGGTTTCAAATTTGGAGAAGTTTTAAAAGCGAGTTTTATAGTTATTCACAAAGTCTTAAAGTTTGAAGCAGTTTTAAGTTAGAAACCATTTTTAAAGCAGATTTTAATCTTTGAAGCAGTTTTAAAAGCAGTTATATGTTTTAAAAGCTCTGAAATTTAAAGCGGTTTTGAGTTTGAAGAAGTCAGGAATTACAGAATCAGGAATGAGCTTTATTGGCCAGGTATGTTTACACATACGAGGAATTTGTTATAGTGACAAAGCTCCACAGTTGCAACAGAGTGACAGCAACGGGACAGGACACAGTTTTACAACATTTAATTAGAACACTATTAAAATAGGCAATGTAAAAATTTAAAATAAATTAAAGCGTTTACTGAAGCACTTTATGCTAGAAGCTTTTTAAACACTTGGAGTTTGAAGCAGTTTTAAGTTCGAAGCTGTTTTGAAATCTCAAAGTGTGAAGGTTTTAAGTCTCTCAGACAGATTGCTGTGTGGTTGCTAGGGTTTTCCTTGTGGCTTCACAACAAATACAGAAGCCCTGAAGTGTTACAAGATTTTCAGGAACATAGAATATCTGATGTGTCATCAAGGGAAACTTGTGCAAGCTTGTGCAAGAGAAAGCTACAGCAAAAACACAGTCATGTGACTCTCCTTCCCGTCCGTCACACATCAAGAGGAAAACAAGACGAGCATATGTTTTTAGTGTCATCACTGACCTGTACGTGTACGGGCCGATCTGCAGGACGACGGGTGTGTCTCCATCCAGAACCTCTGCAGGATTGGTCAGGTTAAAGAAGTAAAACTGCATGTAAACCGGCGGCGGCGGGTTTTGAAACACCGAAAACGCCTCCGTTCCATTTTCCAGAACTACTTGCTGTAAGAGAAAGTGAATTGTGGGTAGAAATGACCAAAGCTATTTTTTACAAACTCATGGTTTCTAAAACAATTTAGGAAGAGAAACACATTAAAAAAAAACACAAACTTCATAATATCATATATTTATATTTCATATCCTACTCAATGTGTACATGTATAAAAATCTGTGCAAATGAGAGTAAAAAAAATAAGTGTTTTCTGGATATGGTATTATTAAGTAATTTCTCTCCTTGAAGAAGCATACGGCATATGAATATTATATTACTTCAAGACCATAGTATCAGTAGATAGCATCATATTAGTATATATAAAGTGGCTTAATTATGTCAATACTCTTTTAAACAATCTTTAATCTAAACTAAATCTAAAACAAAAATACTACTACAACTACTACTAATGCTTGATTTATTTAATATTATAATGTGATATTACAAAAAGACATATTATATTATAATACAAACTACACTACATATATGTCTGATTATTATTTACATTTAGTCATTTATCAACAAAAGAGCATCATATAATTTAATCTGTAATCTAAAATTTATGAATGAAATTTCAAAGAAATGCTAGAAAACAATTTTAAAATTATTGTGAACATGTACCATGGCATTTCCATAAATAGAATATAAATATCATGGTGAATGAATATGGTGTATATTATTGTTTCATAATATTACAATCATGGTATCATGATGGTAATATTATGTGAGTTGAAAATAATAATAATGATTTATATAATATTATGCTATTCTAATAAAATACATTACGTTATAATACATACTATAATATTACATATATTGTTATTAATATAAAATATTATATATTATGATCTTTAAACTGTATAAAATGGAATTTCAAATTAATGCTAGAAAAAATATTCTGAACATGGCAACTCCATAAACAATGTAAATACCATGGTAAATGAATACAGTGTATATTAAGGGTTCATAACATTATGTAAGGATAATAATAATAATGTTAGATATAATAATAGTATACAATGTACTAAGATATAATATTATAAACTATTAAATATTATATATCTCTGCTGCATTTTTATTACAAATCAACATATTTCACTTTCTGAGTACAACACAAACTACACATGTACAGCATATGAAGAACATAACATAAATATGTGACCCTGGAGCACAAAACCAGTCTTAAAGGGATAGTTCACCCAAAAATGAACATTCTGTCATCATTTACTCTCCCTCAAGTAGTTCCAAACCTGTATGAATGTGTTTGTTCTGCTGAACACAAAGGAAGATATTCTGAAGAATGTGGGAAACAGAGCAGTTCTGGGGCACCATTGACTTCCATAGTATTTCTTTTCCTCCTATGGAAGTCAATGGTGCCCCAAAACAGCCTGGTTACAAACTGTCTTCAAAATATCTTCCTTTGTGTTCAGCAGAACAAAGACATTCATACAGGATTGGAACTACTTGAGGGTGAGTAAATGATGACACAATTTTAATTTTTGGGAGAACTATCCCTTTAAGTCCATCTTAAATCGCAGGGGTATATTTGTAGCAATAGCCAAAAATACACTGTATGGGTCAAAATTATCAAATTTTCTTTTATGCCAAAAATCATTAGGATATTCAGTAAAGATCATGTTCCATGAAGATATTTTGTAAATTTCCTACCATAAATATATCAAAACTTAATTTTTGATTAGTAATATGCATTGCTAAGAACTTCATTTGGGCAACTTTAAAGGCGATTTTCTCAATATTTAGATTTTTTTGCACCCTCAGATTCCAGATTTTCAAATAGTTGTATCTCAGCCAAATATTGTCATATCCTAACAAACCATACATCAATAGAAATCTTATTTATTCAGCTTTCAGATGATGTATAAATCTCAATTTCATAAAATTGAGCCTCATGACTGGTTTTGTGTTCCAGGGTCACATATGATATGAAAAACACACATGAACATATGAAGACACTCATACTCACTGACCTCCTTTATTGTGTTGTTTATGAGCTTCTGAAAGACCTGCGTCAAAGCCATCGCGATCCCGGCGATTAACAGCAGAACGCAGAGGAGCCCTGCGCCGTAAACACAGCAGGACCGGAGCATGATGACCCGCTTCGGCTCGGGCCTGACAGGGACGGACAAAGACACAGAGCAGCTGAACCGGACTCAAGAGTGTTTACATGTGTCAGCAACTCAGCAGCACACAGAGAGATAAAACATCGAGTTTGTCACGAGACGCGAGGCGTTCCTGCAGGGGGCGCTCGACGGCTCACTGAGACGGTCCTCCATAGAAACACATTCAAAACTCACGGCGGGTTTTGTGTTATTAGAACACATGTGTACTCTGGAAAGTATAATCATTTAAAACATATTCATCCAAAAGATTTTTACATCACATGCAAAAGAAAATACGCGATTTCATTCTGTATGATAGACGTACATATACACGCTGTAACCGCAGATGACAACCCGATCAGCGCTGAGAAAAGTAACAGGTATCACGTGACAGCGTGGCATGCGCTGGCAATAAATTACACTCGATTAATACATTTTAATTGACATTTAAATTGAAAATACACAGTAAAGAAGTAAAGTAGTTATTATTATAAATTATTACTGGTCCAGTGAACTCGATCGATTAGCGTCACGCCCATATTGAGACCAGTTTACCATCCTATCTTATTCTATTTCTAGCGAGAACTGAAAAACCGCCGCCCACTCATGAGTCATGAACTTTTATAACACATTTATTCCGTCTATTTGACCTGTGATCTGATTCTGAGAGGATGTTCAACAGACCTCCACATTCACCTGAATTACTGTAACATAAATCAACAATTTCAAACATTTAGTATTGCTTTCCTGTCACTTATACATGTTTAGAGTGATTTAAAAAATCTGGAGGAGATAAATCAAATTTCGGTTTGTTTCCAGACCTGATATAATTTGAGTGGCGCAGCTAATGAGCGTAGAACATCATATGACCGTCTGCGCATGCGCAGCTCGTCTGAGTGGAGCAGCTAGCGAGGAAAGAGAATCTAGAGAAGGTCACGTGACTCGGTGCGCATGCGCAGAGCTGCTGGCGGTTGTCTGCGTGATTTGAGTGTTCTGTTGGATGTTTAGCAGGCGTGTGTCTGAACGGATTATTATTAAAGTAATCATCTTTACTTTAATTTACCCTCTCTTTCGCTTTCTGTTCGTGATCTGCAGTGGATTCATCTGGTGAGTGTCTGTTTCTGGTAAAGTCACCCGTGATGTGTTAAAACCGAGTCAACACATTCGCAGTCGAGACACAATCACTCTTGATCATTAAACACATTAAACCTATTGTGCTACATTAATAAATGTCTTTAAGGTCTATTTCCATCAGAAACAGAAAAACCTGAAACTCCTGTCTTATGAACTTAAAAGCGTTAAAGAACTGAAAAGCGTTAAACTAGGGTTTACTAATCTTACTAAACTAAGTTATCATTAGTTAATGCATTTTTTAGATGTCACAAAATATGATCATCCCACTCTAAAATATTAAAGACTAATAACATTTTAGAATAAAAATAAATAAATAATAATAATTGTATTTTATGTGTAGAATACAATTAGGGGGAAAATATTATAGATATGAGTAAAATATTATTTGGAAAATTCTTAGTTTTTACTACTTTAATTGCATTTGTTATAGTAATTATAATAGCACTGTACTGGTAAGTGTATTATTTATTTAATATTTTATGTAATACATTTTTACATTTATTTTAATTAAGCTTATTTTTTATTACTAAATTTGATTAAGCATTTTTATTATTATTTTTTCATCGTTAGAAATGTCATGCAACTTTCATACATACTTTGATTGGTTAATTGTTTTATTATTATTAATATTTTTTCAAATGTCATACCACGTATACACGCTTTCATTGGTTGACAATTATTTCATTATGCATCAGAAACAGAAAAACCTGAAACTCCTGTGTTATGAACTTAAAAGTGTTAAAAACGTTAAACTAGGGTTTACTAATCTTACTAAACTATTAAATCTAGGTTATCATTAGTTAAGACAATCTTTCAGATGCCACAGACCCCAAAAGGACCACCCCACTCTGAAATTGTAAAGACTATTAAAATTTCTGAATAAAATAATAATAATAGGATTATATATGTGTAGAATATTATTTGGAAAAAAAACGTATTATTTAATATTAATATTAATTTTGACTTTTTTATTTCATTTATTTATATTAAGTTTATTTTGTTACTTAATTTTATTATTGAATAATTTGAATTATTATTGTTATTTTTTCATAGATAGGAATGTCATGCAACTTTTATACATACTTTCATTGGTTGAAAATTATTTTTTATTATTACAATTTTTTTTCATAGTTAAAATCTCATGCCAATTATACATGCTTTCATTTGTTGACAAATCTTTTTTATTGTTACTATTTTTTGTTATTTAATTATTTTTTAGTATTACTAAGTTTTCATAGCTAGAAATGTTTTGCAACATTTATACATGTTGTCAATAGGCTTGAGAACCCTGAATTATAAATGCATACTGTGTGTTAATGACACATTGATGTAAGTGTGTGTGTTTTTGCAGAGCGTGTGTGATGATGGCGTCTGAAGAAGGTCTGATGTCTCCTGAGTCGAGCGTCACGTCACTGCTGGCCTCATCAGGACTCCTGCAGAGCTCCTTACATCCGGAGCCCGTCCCCATCATCAAATACAGAGACAGACACTACATCTCTGCATCCGAGGCGCTGGACGCTTACATCACTGACTTCCAGAGGACGACAACCGGGACGCTTGAGCTGCCCAAAGAGATGACCAAACCTCATCCCAGAAACAGAGACGGTACATCCTCACATCAAATACAAATGAATCATGTTGTAAGGTACATTCTAGCTTATGTGCAACATAACCTGGAATATTAGTCAAAACCAGCACCAGTGTGATTGTATATCACTGCGATATTATTATAGTTTCAATTATTATTTATAGACTTTATTTTTCATTCTAATTCTAGTTCAACTTTAGTAATTGTTCATGTTTTGTTTAGCACAGTTTCTGTGTTTTATTAGTGTGTTTTTGTAAACATGTCTATGTAGTTTTTATCTGTGATGCTCTTTGCTCAGCTACAGGCTGTTGTAAATGTGCTATTTATTTGAAGTTAAACTAAATGAAAACAAGAAATACATATTTGGCAACTAGCTGAAATAAAATAAGTTTTTTTTATGTATTCAGTTAACTTTTATTTCAATTAATGAAACTGTATTTTTATATTTTTAGTTATAGTCAACTATAATAACTCTGATCAACCGTGTTATTTTAGTCTAATTAACATGCTATTTATTATTCATTAACTATATTATTATTGTTGTTGTTGATGTTGATATTTATCATTTGTATTTTTATATTTTCCTGATTTAACGGGGTTTTTTGGCTTTTGCTGTTTAGTTTTTGTTTTTTAAACATGTCTATTTAATATGTATCAGTATTTAGTATTTATTAAAATTTTAGCTACACTTATATTTATTTTACTTTCAGTTTTTTTACATTTCAGTTAAGTTCATTTATTTGATTTCAGTTAACCAAACTGCAATTTAATAGTTTTATTAACAATAACAACATAGGAGGCAAGTTCTCTTGATTTCATGCATAACATAATTTTGTTGTGTGCTTTTTTTGTTATTACTTTTTAAATATTTATTTAATTTTTATTCATATTTATTTCAATTTTAGTTTCAGAAATTTTAGTTCTTAAACTTATTTTATTTTAGTCAACTTTAATTTGTTTAGTTTTTCCCCGTTTCAGTTAACATTTATGTTATTTCAGTTTACCAGAATGTATTTTAATACATCAGCTGTGCCTGTTCTCTTGATTTCATGCATAACATCCAGTGTTTTTATTTGCTTTGACGTGTGCAGTACTGAAGACGAGTTTGACGGATGAAGAGCTGATCCTCCTGAACGTTCCCATCCGGACCAGAGACTCGGATCGGCTCAGTATGACCACTGATGACCTCCTGGCTCTCCCAAATGATGGCTCTCTCCCCGTGACCCGCACCTCGGCCCTCCTCTCCCGCTCTGGGAGCTTTCCGTTGGGATTGAGCTTCAAGTCTAGCTCCCGGTCGCACTCCCGGTCCATTATGGTCCATAAACAGCGTCCCTTTCCAGCAGCGAGCAGGAAATCCCGCCCTGTGGATGATTTACTGATGGACGGTTTGCGGTCACACCGTCAAGCTCCTCCCCACAACATCCCACCAGCCAATCGGACGCTTCCACCCGACACGCCCAGATCCAGTCATCTCCCGCGCTGGATGACCAGCCAGAAATCTGAAATGGATTTTTCCGGGATGACCAGCGTTCCTGAGCTGAAGTACCCGGTGTGGCTGAGACAGTGTGAAGAATCCTCAGACGGCCAGCAGAGCGATCGTGCTCTTCCTCCCAGAGTTCCTTCATGGGTCGGAGATCTGGAAGAGTCCAGTGGAGAACGGCAGTCAGACGCTAGAGGTCAGCGAGGTGTCAAAGGTCACGCAGGAGAGCCGTATGGATCCCAGTCCATCAGGTCAGTGCAGTCTGAGAGATCTGTGTTTACAGTTTGAGCAGAAACTAGAGGCAGCGAAGACAGGACCGATTCATGAAGGACCACTTTTCAAAGGTTTGCCAGTTTAAACAAACACCACCATCTCATTTTCAGAGGAATACTTTATCCAAAAATGACAATAAAGTGATGTATTTTTAAAGTTTTATGTATTATGTACTCACGTTTCATGGTGATATTTATTTATTTCAGGTTTAGTAATTTAGTTCTTAGACTTGACAATGTCTTGGCAAGAGACTGAAATAATACGTTTTTAATGTTTTATTTTATTTCAGTACTTTATTAATATTTTTTATTTAATATTATCATTAATATTACATTTATTCATATTTTGAATGAGTTTTTATTTTTATATTTTCAACTTTACCATCCATTTAAATTTTAGTTTAGGTTTTAGCTGTGTTTTGATTGGTTTCAATGTTTTTTTTCATATTTTTGTTAATTTTTAATTTAGTTTTAGTAATTATAGTACTTCAAGTTAAATTAAAATTAGAAATGTCGTCTCGGCAACAAAGTGAAATTTTATTTTATTTCAGTAATGTATTAATATTTTTCTGTTTAATAGTATAATCCATATATTTCATATTTTTATTTATTAATATTTTTTTATTTCCACCCGATTTTTCCATTCAATAAAATTTCAGTAAATTTCATTTAAAAAATAAATTTTAGTTTAGCTTTGTGTTTTTTTGTGTTTCAATAGTTGTTTTTTTTACTATTTGTTTGAATCATTTTTATTTTAGTTTTAGTAATTTTAGTACTTCAGACTAAACTACATGAAAATTAGAAATTGATCAGAAGTGAATTAAGTTTTATTATAATAAATTCAGTTTAAATGAATGCAAATGTTTTTTAATATATTTACTTGTAGACACAACACTGCCTCCGTGTCATTCCAGACAGAACCTTCCTCAGTCTCTTGTGTTTCTCTCTGTTCAGATGATAAGATTGGTTCTCTGATCTTCAGAGCCGAGCAGATGTTAAACTCTTCTTCTTTTGCTCTCTGTGAGCCGGTGAAGGAGCTCAACAGTTCAGGAGATACGGAGGACGCTCTGGACGCGGACCGATCCTGGGACAATCCACCTGTGACGTTGTGAGTGATGGACAATGATGATATTTTCACATTGAATCTCAAGAAACTTCTATTATTTATTGGCAAAAATGTGTCTTTGGTTCTTAAAAGCAATGCAAAGGTCATGGATTGATTCTCAGGGAATGCATGAATGAATGCAGTGTAAATTGCTTTGATTAAAAGCATCTAGTGAATGTAAATATAAAACATGTCCTACCGTCTGTAGTAAATCTCCAGTGCCAGTGGGTGGCGCTGATGAGCCTCCAGCACCTGAGGAACTTCAGAGGAGCAAGGTACAGTATGTGACAGTCATTATGATGTCTTCTGTTCATTTAAACTCAATGCTCTTCAGAGTAAATCTGTGTCTGTCTCCAGTCTGCAGCTTCCTGTTCATCAGGATACAGCAGCAGAAAGCATCCGGGTCCGGTGGAGGCGCTCAAACACATGCTGTTCCGCCTGCAGGCCGTCGAGCACAACATCAGCCAATCACACGCCTCCGGTGACGCCCAAACCACTGCATCTTCAGCCTCACAGCTGGAGAGAGACACACCGCAGCCGGTGAATCTAAAACCTGCGTTGCTCCTGTTATAATTGACAAAGCTGTCAGTTTCATTGGTTAATATGTGACCCTGCAGCACAAAAGCAGTCATAAGTAGCACAGGTGTATTTGTAGCAATAGCCCACAATGGGTCAAAATGCTCAATTTTTCTTTTATGCCAAAAATCATTAGGATATTAAGTAAAGATCATGTTCCATGAAGATATTTAGTATATTTCCTACTGTAAATATATCAAAACTTAATTTTTGATTAGTAATATGCATTGCTAAGAACTTCATTTGCAGAACTTTAAAGGTGATTTTCTCAATATTTAGATTTTTTTGCACCCTCAGATTCCAGATTTTCAAATAGTTGTATCTCAGCCAAATATTGTCCTATCATAAAAAACCATACATCAATGGAAAGCTTATTTATTCATTCATATATAAATCTCAATTTCAAAAAATTGACCCTTATGGCTGGTTCTGTGGTCCAGGGTCACATATTGGGATCTAGTTGATCACATTGTGGAAATGTTAGTAAGAACGGTATAAGAATGACTTTATGTATCAGGCAATATTCAAAACAACTTACAAAAACAAGAAATGTATTCATAAATTAGCAATATTGTTATAGTTTTTGTACGGTGATGCAATAGCGAACTATGGAAGTATTCTGATTATATATCTCACAATTCAGACTTTTTACTGACAATTCTGAGAAAAAAAATCCAAATTGTGAAAGAAAAAGCCACAATTACCCTTTTTATATTATTTTGTGGCGGAACAGAATTGCAAGATGTAAACTCAGAATTCTGAGAAAGTTCTTTCAGTTCTGAATTTATATTTCGCAGTTATAGCTTTTTTTCTGAGAATTTCGAGTTTTTATCTTTCAATTTTGACTTTTCAGGTAAAGTCAAAAAAGCCTGAATTGTGAAAGGAAAAAGTCACAATTAACTCTTTTTTACATTTTGTGGCAGGAGAACAAAAAACAGAATTGTGAGATGTAAAATTTAAATTTGATAAAGTCTGAATTCTGAGTTTATTTCTTACCATTTTGATTTAGATCTTGTAATTCTGATTTTTTTTCTCAGAATTGCGAGGAAGATAATCTGAATTGTGTGAAAAAAAAATCAGAATTATAAAACAAACTCATAATTGTGAGATAAAAAGTCATAATTAACTTATTTTATTTTTTTTGGGTGGAAACAGGCTTCCATTATTATTATTACTCCTAATGTCTGATTTATTTTCTTTTCTGAAACACAAAATGAGATGTTTTGCCGAATGTTCACGCTACTCTTTTCCACACAATAAAAGTATTTTTTTATACAGCTAAGCTGAAAAAAGAAGCAAAAAGGACAAAATACACTCAAAAAAATGGGCTGGGTTGTTTCATCCCAACTTTGGGTCAAATATGGACTAACCCAACTTTTGGGTTAAAAATTTAAGGTAAAACTTTAACCCAACAGCTGGGTTAGTCCATATTTGACCTAAAGTTAGGTTGAAACAACCCAGCTAATTTTTAGAGTGTAACGTCATAAAATAATGAAAGTAGTTCCATACTACATGCAGTATATTCCTCTGAAGAAGTCATTCTATAAAGCTGATGTTTGGTGTTATTGATGTTTTTTTAAGGTTCCTCAGCAGGAAACAGAAGAAACCGAGCTGGGAAATGTGGAGTCATTACAGAGGTCAGGAGGGTCAGTGAAGCCGTGTTGATCTCATATCATGAATTCAAGCTGGTTCAGTTTTGTTGATGTTATATCTGTTTTCTCAGAGCTCTTCATCACGTGGACAGACTGAAAACACTTGTGGAAGACATGAACGAAAGGAAGGCCAGAGCAGAGGATGATGGGACAGATTGTACAGACAGATCTGCAGCTAATATCACAGACTGGGCCAGAATCAATAAACGCTTGTGAATCAGAAATCACAAACTCATTATCCTACAGACAGACGTTTCATTGATCATATTAGCTTAAAACGCTGATTCTGCTTTAAAGGATCTTTAAAACCTCATGAAAGATACAAAATGTAAATTAACTATTGAGTAAAGCTGTTTCAAATGGCATATACTTTTACCGGCAATGAGCAGCATTTGATGTAATCAGTCAAACATAGCTAACGTGTTTGTTTGTCTGAAGTGTGTTCAGATGCAGGTCACTGAATAATCATAATCATACGGGTTTGGAACCAGTGACAGAGAGATTAAATGATGACAGAATGATCATTTTTATTGAATCATTTCCTTTAACACTTGCTTCCTTGCAATCATTCTTGTTTAAGCAAACGCCTGACATTTATTTTAAGGTTCTTTTATTCTCTGTGTTGCAATGCATGCTTAACATTTAACTAATTAAAAATACAAAATCAAACAAGCAACTAAACTTTATTTAACCAAGCAAAACAGTTTTCAGGGACATTAACGGTCAAGAAAGAAAGAGCTTTATTACCAAGTATGTTTACATTCACACACACACACACACACACAGGGCTGGAGTGGGACTCATTTTCAGCCCACTTTAGTTCATGACTGACTATAATCAAATAATGGAATTAAAACCAGAGTAGCCTATATAAGTCTGCAATAGTACACTGTTCTCTACAGCCTTCTAGTTCATTGTATTTTTCTAGAGCAATTTGTACCATAATGTGTGCCTGCAGTTAAAAAGTTCTCAGAAATAATCCTTTGTTTTATTTAACCTATTTATATACAATAATTAAAAAAATAATGTCATACAAAAAAATGTCATTGGCCTGAGTAAATTGTAGACTACCATTATAGAATTGTGACTGCACATGTTTTTATTTGAATTTTATTGCAATAATATAGCCTATGAAGTGGGAGCAGCCTGAAGAGGCTAGGTATTGTACTAGTTAAGGTGATTAACTAACGAGCTCCACCTGTGCAGAATTGATTGATTATCTGATCGTGCTCCTCCCGAACCTTGTTAATGAAACATCATTTCTGCTGACAGACCACAGATAGTTCAGAAAGGTTTCTTGTTCTGGATTTGAAGAAACTGTTCCTTTGAGTAATTTTACAGTTTTAAACTGAATTAATTTCATCAGTATTTCAATCCATCAGACCAGTGCTGCAGCAATGCATCACTTTATTTCCATGTTTTCACTGCTAGTCATTACTGGACTGCAGGTGAGCGTCGAGTCCGCAGGAATACGTTCTGAGAGAAACAGCGACAGACCTTACAGATCAGAGCTGACTGTGGAGAATGGAGGGAGATGGGGGATGTGGGGGGACCTGGAAATGTGTCCAGCTGGAACATATGCTGCAGGATTCAATCTAAAGGTAAGCTAAGAATTGAATTACAGTAGTATGGGCTTTGTTTAATGCTTGAAAGTGTAAGCTGGTGACTGAGGGTTGAAGGTTCAAATCCTTAGAAAAATAAACTCTGGAGTTGCTGTTAGTGATTCAGTTCCAGGTATTTCTAAGGAAACTGCACCTGCTCAAGTTTTTGACTGCTTTGATTCATACTAAAGAAACAAAGTTGAATGTTACTATGGATTGGGTTAGTCCAGGGATTCCCAGCCCTGTTTCTGAAGATGCACCAACAGCAAGTGTTTTTGATTCAACTGATCACATCTTTAGTAGACATCCATACTGTGTTATGTTGGTGTACCTCCAGGAACATTAGAGGTTGGAGTTAAGATTACTCCATTTCTCTTTATAATGTCGTTTTCTTGGTTTTTTTTAAAGGTGGAATATCCTATTGATGGGGATGACACGGCACTCAATGGGATTCGCCTTCACTGCATCGAGGAGTCTAAAGCCTCATCACACTCGTATCACAACTTCATCTCCGTTCAGTCAGATGAAGGCAGGTAATGAGCTCAGTCCAAAAGAGTGATGTAGCAGGTTTGCAGTTAAGAATTGTTACATTAAGAGTCAGAGGCTCTTTTATTTTTATGTTTTCAGATGGGGTCGGTGGACCGATATCAAATGGTGTCCTTCTGGATTCTTGACTGCTTTTAAGCTGAGAGTCGAATCTCGTCAAGGAACTGGTGACGATACGGCTGCAAACAACATCATGTGAGTTTGTGCTGTGCTAAAAGTCCTTCAATCTAATTTGGTGCTCTAAATGACGGGTCTTTTACAAATTGCTTGCAAAACTTATTATTATTATTTAACTATCATCACCAAATCTTACTGAAACTGATTGCAGGGCTCCAGCCTGTGACTAAAATGGTTGCATTTGTGACAATGTATTAATTGGGTAGTAATATTTTTGCTATGTTATGATTTAACAATGTGAATGTAATGCTTGTTTTGCGACCACATCAGTTATGCTGATATAATAAACTGAGACTGTATATCAAAGTTTTGGTGGAAAACGCCAGCGCTGACGGCACACCTGTTAAAATCAGATCCGATTGTGGCATTGGTGTTATTGTGATAATACTGTGATAAAAGCTTTAGCAATTATTGCAACATGAGAATTTGATCAAGTCACATGCCTAGTTCCCCTTTAAGTGAACCTTAGTTCCCAGGACATCTACAGTACAAGATAGATTAAAATGCTGATAAAGACATGGAAAAGATGAGAAACATGATAGTATGACTGAAATGTTAAGTGTTAAATTATAAAAAATAAAACCCATTTATTCTGGCACCTAATTTTTTCTTGGGTGCAAGTCAAATTGTTAGTTCCAAAAGATTGGTTTGCCTTGTTTTGTTAGAATTGATTGAAACAACACCTTTTATGTTGTCTCACCCAAACTTCCAGGTTCAGATGCAGTCAAGGGGAGTTACAGGGTGACAGCACAAACTGGGGTGATTGGGGCGACTGGAGTGATACATGTGAAGGAAAAGGGATTTGTGGTATCGAGACACGGGTAGAACGGTATGCAGGACTGGGAGACGATACTGCTCTCAATGACGTGTGGATGTACTGCTGCGATTAAGGTGACGTTAACGTAACACTTGGATTGCAGAGCAACACTGTTTGGAAGATCTTGCTTATCTGAGTTTGTCTTTTCTTTCAGGTGTTAGAGGATGACAACAAGAACGGCAAGAAGATGAGATGGATCATAATTGATCGGCATACTGTTATGAGCTCACGTTAACCATGTCATATAAAAGCAAGTGGAAAAATAAAGCCTGAGATGTGATCAGGACCTCAACAGAGAGCAGAGGCCGACTGTACATCTCACTTATTGTGTCGTATCAGTTCATGCATTTTACCATCCCAACATCTATTAAAATACTAATTTAACTTGAAGTGACAGTGTTTGTCTGATTTAATGTGCTTCATTGACCTGATTGAAATCAATAACTATTGAATATTTATTAGCTGTTTTTGTTTTTCACGCCTGACTCTTCAAAAAATGAAGAAATGCTTTGTGAAGAACAGGCACATTTCCACCCTATTAAAAAACAAATATACTTAAATGTATTTCATGCCAAGTATACTACTTTTTTTTTTTTTATGTACTTAATAAAATACCATGCAATTGCATTTTTTTTTTTTTTTTTTTTGTAGATTAAACTGGCATACTTATAGTCTGCTAAGTTGGAACAACTAATTTTGTACTTGATGCACTTTAATTGTGCAGAAGTAGTGCTGAAGTCCAACTAAATGTGTACTTGATTGTGCTAAAGTGGAACTCTATACTTCAGGTACACTTTAAATATTTTGCTTTTAAAGACTGATATTATTCAAAGATCATACAATCCTTATCAAAAGTGACATTAAAATGCATATTAGATTTAAAGGGGTAGTTCATCCAAAAATGAAAATTGTGTCATTTACTCACCCTCAAGTAGTTCCAAACCTGTATGTTTCTCTTTTCAGCCGAACACAAAGGAAGAAAGTTTGTAACCAGGCTGTTGACTTCCATAGTCGAAAAAAAAAAAATACTATGGAAGTCAATGGTGCCTCAGAATTAAATGATTTCTGTGAACCCTAAATATCAAAATATAAAATGCCTTAAGAATTTCCCAAAAGGTTCGAGAAATGCCATTTGAAGGAGTTTTTCATGGTGTCCAATCATCTAATAAAACATCACAATAATCCACACCACACAGTAATACTGGAGACTCTATGGAAGGCTTCGCAAGCATGACTTCAGCATCACTTTTGACAATGAAAACTACTGCAGAATGTCCTTTATGAAATCTGTACATTTACATTTAATCATTTAGCAGACGCTTTTATCCAAAGCGACGTACAAATGAGGACAAATCTGTAACAAGACAGGCTTTTTAGCTGAGATAGAAGATTGTATTTATTTTAAACTAAATTATGTATTGGTTAAAATTTTCAATAGCATGTGTTCTATTATAGTTCTGTAGCTAAAACTACCACCAAAATATTCTTCTAGAAATCAGTAACAAAACACACCCTTTGGATTTGAAAAAAAAGCATGCATTTTAAATTAATTTATTAACAGATTTGAATTAAATTCAATATCCTGAATTACAAATGAGAGTAAAACCTGCATGGAAATGCTCTTTTAGGCCCAAGTAATAAGACACCTTTTGAAGTTGAGATGGAAATCCGTATGCATTTTAAATGGATTTATTAAAATAGTTTGAATGACAAACTCAGTCAAAACAAGTGCAGTGTCTTCCTTTAGGAGGCGGTAAACTGCACAATCTTTGTAATGCTTTGCAAGCTTTTTCTCAAGTCCGAAATACTGTTCATTTATACTGTTATTAGCACACGTTGAAGTAGATTAGTCTCTTGTCGTCTCTGAGAGAATATGCGCTGTTAATGTAGCATTAGAAAACTACGTCAATTTTTTTTTTACTTTCACTTTCTGTATGACAAAAGTTAAGACGTTCACCACCCCTCACCTGTCCCAGGACACCTGCAATCCTAAGGCAGAGCAAATAAACCATGCCTGTTAACAACAACAGCAAAATGAATTACAGCAAAAATCTGTCTATTAACTTGCTTACTTTGTAATTTTAAGTCCTTCCCCAGCAGGCTCATCTTCTCCAGATTACACATTAATCTCTGGTCTCACTGATTGTACTTCATACAGAATGGAGTCCCACTTGTCTGCAACTTTCTTCATGCCTTTCACTCCACGATTAGCCAGCAGAACTCTATCTCTCACTGCTAAGGGTGTACCTCTGACCTTTTGATTGTAAAGAATGGCATGATGGTTCTGTTCTTTGAGACTGTGTTTCCGGGCAATTTCAGCAGCTGTGCTCAAGTCTCTCCTCAGTGCGGTGATGAACTCATGATGGTTGATCACTCTGTCATCACAAAGGACATGCTGAAACATGATGTCGATCAGCAGCCTCGGGATACGCCCAAACATAAGATAAAAAGGCGCAAACCCGGTCGTTTCATGCACAGTACAATTGTAACTGAAGGTTAAAGTCTGTAGAAGCTGTGGCCACTTCGCCTTGGATTTACTGGGAGAGCTCTTATCATTCTATTGAGTTCTATTGAAACGTTCTGTTAAACCGTTACCCATAGGGTGGGGTGGTGTGGTGTGCGATTTTTGAATACCAGCCATCTCAAGCAAATTTTTAATGATTTTGCTTTAAAAATTCGCACCCTGGTCCGAATGTATTCTCTTTGGAAATCCATAAATGCAAAAGAAATCATTCCAAAGGCGACGGGCAACTTGTTTTGCTGACTGGCTGTGACAGGGGAAGGCGTGTGCCATTTTAGAGAAATGATCTGTCACTACTAAGACATCGATGACCTTCCCTGAAGTTTGTTCAGCACTCCTAAAATCAATACAGATGAGCTCCATAGGCTCAGAGGTCCGAATATGCTCAAGAGGTTCACGAGCATCTGGCATCATGAACACCACGGAGAATATCATGCTTCAGGGAATCATGTACAACGTATTGAAGGAGTTTCCTATTCATCAGCCGATCCCTCTTTACTCTGTACAGCACATGATTACGGATCTTAAGCTTTTTCCAGTGCTTCAAAAGGTAAGTCACAGGTCTAGGTTCCTTTGCCCTCTCACTCTTTGAAAGACGTTTACGTCTCAGAACATAGTTGATGACTCTTACGAGTATGTTGTCCTGCTCGTGAAGATTGGAGAGTCTGGAAAACGGGATTGCTACAGACGGGTCTTCAGAAGGAAGCTGGAGTGATGTTGGACTGGCTACGGGTAAAAGACTAACATCATATGTTATATTTTCTCCTTCAACTTAGCTGTGCCCACCTTGTCAGGCATGTCTCCTCCCTTTCATCATTCCACGTTTGAAAGCAGAGGCAGAAATTGGTGACACTCAACATCATCAGAATTGGCTGAGCTGGACACAAGTCTCCAGTATCCGTCCGTTTCTTTCATTTTTTGAATCAGCCATTTGATAGCATTGCTACCCAGGATCAAATCGTCAGTTTGGCATGGAATGACTAAAACTGGAACAACCATTGTACAGGCATAAACTGTGAGTTCAAGTTCATACATCACTTTTGGGTTGACACGTTGTCCACCACAACCGATTATGACAACATCGTTGGCAGGGAGCTTTTGTAAATCGGGCTTGTGCTGCAACAAGCGACGTTCAGCAGCTTCACTTAATGTGCACGCCATGAGCCACTGTCAACCATAGCTCTCATGTGAAGGTTTTTGACATTCAAAGGCATTTTGAGGAAACAGAACAAGATACAAGCTACATGGACAAGAAATTGCAAAGTGATGATACGGCTAACTCCTGAAGAAGTTAAAGTATATGCAATAAGAGAACTTAAAGAACTTGATCAGTATGGATAAGTGATGACTGTGTTATGGTAAAATGGATCACCTAAAGAAGCCAAAGAACACACTGTAAGAGAACGCTGAGAATTGGATCAGTATGGATAAGTGAAGACTGTGTGAAGGAATATTCATATGGACCTTGATAAGGAATTTATGTTCCCATTTAGAGATTTTGATGATGGGGAGTTGGTCAATATTCAAATGGACTGGGTGTCTGAGCACTTACAATGTCACTGTAAGTATGACAATTTGAATTTGAAATCCTTCAATCACGCGGATCATAAAATGTACGAGATTGAAAATGATATTGACCCGGAAAATCACTTTTTTAATGATGTAAATAACAATTGTTCTGAGTATTATACAGAAGATAAATTTAAAGGGGTCATATGATGCTTTTTTAAAGATCATTATTTTGTATATTTGGTGTAACAGAATATGTTGACATGCTTTAATGTTCAAAAAACACATTATTTTTCAAATACTGTACATTATTGTAGGTCCTCTATGCCCCGCCTCTCTCAAATGCGTCGTTTTCTACAACAACACAGTCTCATCCCAACTCGTCACATATTGAAGCTTGGTCAGGACCGTTTTGGCGTCGCTTTTTGATGCCCTTTAGCGTCACCTTTCGACCTAAAGGGTCCTCCATTGTTTTCAGTTGTTTGTCTTAATTTAATGGTTTGCATGCTTTTGTAAAAAATATAAATAATTTTATATCAATTTTTACTTTCATTGGAGCACCTAACCCCACCCCTGCCCCTAAACCTACCCAGCTCTGAACAATATGAAACACACACAGGCAAATATAAGTGCAGTCACAGGTATTTATTGCAAAAACTGAACATAAACAAGCAGTATAAAAACATTACAAACAAGTCGTGTTGCATTCCAAGTCTTTTGAAGCTATACGAAGTCTTTATGCGAAGAAGAGAGTAAAACACAAGGTTTTAATCGCTGAAAACGATCCGTTAACCGTTAACGCGCTCACATCTCATTCAAAAAGATACTCCCGTCCCATAGCATAACGCAATTGGTCACAAGACACACACAAGAGCCAATAGCCTTTCACAACAGCATGACGCAATCGATCACGAGACACGCAAGAGCCAATGGCATTTCACAACCAAAGCTGAAGTAAGGCTTCTACTGGTGGCATTTTTTAATTTCGTGCACAGACTGCAGCAGCACACAGGAAGTCTTTACGGCGGACGGAGACGGCAATCGCATCTGTTCCTCTCACAAATCAATCGTTATGCCTCGGAAGACTTGGAATATTAATACTTTTTAAATAAATTATGACGGTAGTTGTATCTGCCTGCTATATCTTGTGTTTTATTGACAGATGGTAGGTTTAGGGGCAGGGGTTGGGTTATGTGCTCATAAATGTGTAAATAATGTAATATAAATAAAACAGTTTTGACTGTTTACATTGAAAGATCACACCCCTACATATATGCTATAATGGCAATGTTATTACCCAATATATCATTTAATTATGACGATAAAATTCCCAGTATCGCGTCGGCATATTGACGCTAAGGGTTTCCTATTTAAAACAAAGGAGGACCCTTCACGTCGAAAAGTGACGCTAAAGGGGTACCTTGAGTGTCAAAAAGAAACGCCAAAACGGTCCTGACCAAGATTCAATATGTGACGAGTTGGGATGAGACTGCGTAGAAGTCCCTCCTTCCGACAAGCACAGTCTGCTCTGATTGGCCAGCTGACTTAGTGCATTGTGATTGGCCGAACACCACAAGCACTCGTCGGAAATGTAACGCCCCTTTCCATAATCGCCAGCTTCAGCTTTCAAAATAAAAGTAAAGACCGTTAATAATGTCATTAGTTTTACCATCAGTTCAAGCCTGAGAGGGGAACAGAGTCTCGTGACAGACGTATGTGATTGTACACAAGCCGTGATTAAGAAAGCTGACTCCACTGTGATGTGACCCTCTCTCTCTCTCTCTCTCTCTCTCTCTCACTCACACACACACACACACACACAAGCCGTGATTAAGATAGCTGACTCCACTGTGATGTGACCCTCTCTCTCTCTCTCTCTCTCTCTCTCTCTCTCTCTCTCTCACACACACACACACACACAAGCCGTGATTAAGATAGCTGACTCCACTGTGATGTGACTCTCTCTCTCTCTCTCTCTCTCTCTCTCTCTCTCTCTCACTCACTCACTCACACACACACACACACAAGCCGTGATTAAGATAGCTGACTCCACTGTGATGTGACCCTCTCTCTCTCTCTCTCTCTCTCTCTCTCTCTCTCTCACACACACACACACACACAAGCCGTGATTAAGATAGCTGACTCCACTGTGATGTGACCCTCTCTCTCTCTCTCTCTCTCTCTCTCTCTCTCACACACACACACACAAGCCGTGATTAAGATAGCTGACTCCACTGTGATGTGACCCTCTCTCTCTCTCTCTCTCTCTCTCACACACACACACACACACACAAGCCGTGATTAAGATAGCTGACTCCACTGTGATGTGACTCTCTCTCTCTCTCTCTCTCTCTCTCTCTCTCTCTCACACACACACACACACACACACACACACACACAAGCCGTGATTAAGATAGCTGACTCCACTGTGATGTGACTTTCTCTCTCTCTCTCTCTCTCTCTCTCTCTCTCTCTCTCTCACTCTCTCTCTCTCACACACACACACACACACACACACACACACACACACACACACACACACACACACACACACACACACACACACACACATGTTGGTTTTTGTGGTTTATGGGGACTCTCCATAGGCGTAATGGTTTTTATACTGTACAATCTGTATGTGCTATTGCCCTACACCTACCCTACACCTAAACTTAGCCCTCACAGGAGACTGTGTGCTTTTTTAGATTTTCAAAAAAACACCATTTAGTATGTTTTTTAAGCCTTTTGAATTACGGGGACATAGGCAGTGTCCTCATAAACCACCTTCAAATTGTAATACCTCTGTTATACCCATGTTATTATACAAATTTTGTCCCCGTAAACCACAAAAACCAGTACACACTCACTCACTCACACACACACTCACTCTCACACACACACACACACACACACACACACACACACACACACACACACACAAGCCATGATTAAGATAGCTGACGTGCTGTGATGTGACCCTCTCTCTCTCTCTCTCTCACTCACTCACTCACTCACTCACACACACACTCACTCTCACACACACACACACACACACACACACACACACACACACACACACACAAGCCATGATTAAGATAGCTGACGTGCTGTGATGTGACCCTCTCTCTCTCTCTCTCTCACTCACTCACTCACTCACTCACACACACACTCACTCTCACACACACACACACACACACACACACACACACACACACACACACAAGCCATGATTAAGATAGCTGACGTGCTGTGATGTGACCCTCTCTATCTCTCTCTCTCACTCACTCACTCACTCACTCACTCACTCACACACACACTCACTCTCACACACACACACACACACACACACACACACACACACACAAGCCATGATTAAGATAGCTGACGTGCTGTGATGTGACCCTCTCTATCTTCAATGCTTTTTTGTTTTTTGTTTGTTCCAAGAGATTTACATATAATTTAAAGTCATTTATAAAATGTGCAAAATTTGGTTTACATTGAGCCCACTTCTTCTTATGTATATGGAATTTCAAAATAAACAAATGTATAATTTGTTGTTCTTTACAATTCAAATTTTCGTTTTCTGTATAAAAAAGTACATCAAATATACATATTTCTATCATACACTCCACTTTTCTGTTAATATAGAATTCCAAATCCTTCCAAAATAATCTTGAGTAATTACAATGAAAAAAAAGATGCAAAATAGTTTATTTTTCTTGACCACAAAATTCACAGGAATACGAAATATTAAGCTTAAATCTTTCCAAAACATGCTTAGCAGGATAAATTCTATGAAGTATTTTGTAAGACACTTCCTTAATTTTGTTATTGATACAAAACTTATTTGGCAGTTTCCATGCTTTAACCCAAGAGATATTACCAAATAAAGAAGACCAAACAAATCTTGCTGCAGGTAAGGACACAGAACAAAGAGCATTCCTTATAATCTTATTCACACTGTTGTTTTAAAACATCAACATTTTCAATGAAAATGTTTCCACAAGGATTAACCATGCTGATTTCTTCTGAGTTACAGTGTTTTAAAAGTAACATCACACTCTGCGTCAAAAACAATAGCAAATTCTCTTGTTCAAGTCCAAG
>CM041812.1:0-74749 GCA_023376895.1 Aspiorhynchus laticeps
GCTACGCATTACATCTTCATTTGCTTTTTCTGTGTTTGTTTACATTAGCAGATGTACTGTAGAAGTGATCTAGCACTACCGGGTATGAATGTGATTTTCAGTGTAATCGATGTTATGTGGACTACACTCTCTAATGACACTAAACATTACGCTTGCTATCAAAAAACACTAAAATGAGCTTATATACTATGCAATGTGCTTTTTTTTTCTTATTTGTTGTTCTTCCTCTGGCTTTGCATTGACACATACTGTGCTAGCGTTGAGTGCTTTTCTTTTCTTCTGAAGAATTGATTAATCTTCCTCAAACTCAGCATAGATGCCGAACCGTGACTGAAATCAGTAGCAAACCCAGAGTTAGTAACATCTGTATGCTGTTTACCCTAAAACGTCAAATCATCATTCACTCGCTCTCATGTTCAAACCTGCATATATTACAAAACTCTGTTTTTGACTCCACTGACTTTGACTTTATGAAAAAAGGTTCAGTTCCACATATATGTGACCCTGGAGCACAAAACCAGTCATAAGGGTCAATTTTTCAAAATTTAGATTTATGCATCGTCTGAAAGCTGAATAAATAATCTTTCCATTGATGTATGGTTTGTTATGATAGGACGATATTTGGCTGAGATACAACTATTTGAAAATCTGGAATCTGAGGGTGCAAAAAAATCTAAATATTGAGAAAATCACCTTTAAAGTTGTTCAAATGAAGTTCTTAGCAATGCATATTACTAATCAAAAATTAAGTTTTGATATATTTACGGTAGGAAATTTACAAAATATCTTCATGGAACATGATCTTTACTTAATATCCTAATGATTTTTGGCATAAAATAAAAATGGATAATTTTGACCCATACAATGTATTGTTGGCTATTGCTACAAATATACCTGTGTTACTTATGACTGCTTTTGTGCTCCAGGGTCACATTTATTCGGCTTATTTTGCATTTTAATTTCTTCCATTATATTTGATGTTGATGTTTGTTAAAAATGAACTTAACTTATATTACACATCACTGTACATGTACCCACTCTGTCAGTTTGTGAACTTAATCAGACTATTTTATTAATTTGTAAAATAGCATTAACATATCCTAGTCTTCCAAAGTGTATTTGCTCGTTAAGAAAGCCCCGCTTTAAATGAGCAGGGGTTTTTTTCTTTTAAATTTTTGTGCGTGTTTGATATGTTGGATGGCTTTATCTTGATGAAAAAAAAATATTTTTGATTATGATCAAAAACACAAACTTAACATCAGCGTAGTGTGTTTAACAAACGATGTGACACACGCTGATTCTCTCGAGGGTGCTCTGTGTTTCTGTCCAGTTTCTACATACTGCTTTATCACTAAATATATTTGTTTTTGGTAACACTTTATTTTAAGGTGTCATAATACAGAGTAATTACCTAATTAAGTACTTAGTAGTAGCCGTTGTACTTACATGAAACAAAATGTACTTACCATGTAATTAAGTTATGGTACAGTTTGTAATTATGTAGATGTAATAGACAGCTACTGTTACACATATGATATCAGACCGAGTCTGTTACACAGCTATTTGTACACTTAAGTACAATCTCGATACACTTTATTTTAAGTAGCTTATGTTTGTGTAATTTTAATGTAATTAGAAATGTATCATGTATTTTAGCTGTGTACTGATGGGTTAAATCAAACTAAGGTGCAGCTGGATAAGGTGTACAGAATAGATACACATGAAGTACACTTAAAATAAAGTGTCTCAAGATTGTACTTAAGTGTACTTCATGTGTATCTATACTGTACACCTTATCCAGCTGCACCTTAGTTTGATTTAACCCACCAGTACACAGCTAAAATACATGTAATACATTTCTAATTACATTACAATTACAGAATATTACACAAACAAGCTACTTAAAATAAAGTGGCTCAAGATTGTACTTAAGTAGCTTATGCCTGTGTAATATTCTGTAATTGTAATGTAATTAGAAATGTATTACATGTATTTTAGCTGTGTACTGATGGGTTAAATCAAACTAAGGTGCAGCTGGATACAGTATAGATATGAAGTACACTTAAGTACAATCTTGAGACACTTTATTTTAAGTAGCTTATGTCTGTGTTCTTACATTTATAATTACGTTGTATAAAGTCTGCAACACATATGTAACAATCTTTTGGTTTCATAAGTAGCTGTGTAACAGACTCGGTCTGATATCATATGTGTAACAGTAGCTGTCTATTACATCTACATAATTACAAACTGTACCATAACTTAATTACATGGTAAGTACATTTTGTTTCATGTAAGTACAACGGCTACTACTAAGTACTTAATTAGGTAATTACTCTGTATTATGGACACCTTAAAATAAAGCGTTACCTTTTCTTTTTTTTTGGTCCCTCTTTTAAATTGTATATTGATGTCAACTGATTATCTGCATATATTTACACATGTGGGGGGGGGTATTTGGAAATGTATCTTAAATGCTTTGCAACGATGGATGTCTTGCTGTATATAGATTTTTTTTTTTCCAAATACAACATTGTAACATATTGCCATGTCTTAAACGTTTAAGAATGTACCGAATTCATAAACATCATGTTCTTTGATTATGCCAGTTAATGTACATACTGAATTTAATACACTAATAGGGCAAGACAGCTTAATTTTTCCGACCCATTCTCACGTCTAATTACACCTGTCGTTAAAGGGTTTTTAATTTATTTTAATTTTTCTGTCTCGTGTATCTGAATGCTTCATCTCGGCCCTGTTTACTCTTGTGTGTAGGTCTAGATAATGTAATGTGATGCTTTAAAACCTTTATTAAAGAATAAGCGTTCATGCACATGTAAATATTCTGCATTACATCAAGAAACGGTAGCAAAGAAAATGCCCTTTTTTCAATGAAATACCACGAGGGTACTTTATGTTTGTGTGCCAAAAAACACAAGCTTGAAATGTTACTTGCTTATGCAGAAATATTCACAGATTGGTAAAATGGTAGATTAAAGTGCATTTGCTTTTCAAAATAAGGCAAAATTATCGCTATGATATTCTGAAAATGTAAGATTCACTCCTATAAACATGTTTTTGTCATCTCATTTTTAAGCAGAGTTGAGAAGTGATTTCTTAAAATGTAAATTTGATGTGCTATAGATGCATATAATGTGACTGGATGGAATAAAAAAATTAAAATGCATATAAAGCTTTTTTTCATGACTTGGAAAAAGTAGCTTCAACAACTGTTATAATATTTTGTTGATCTGAATTATTTATATACACTGCCCTTCATAAGTATTGTGACAGTAATGACAAAATTGCTGTGTAGTCATCAGTCAAGACATCTGCAAATATGATTAAAAGATGAATATGAGACAACTACAGTCACATTTTATTATTAGCTGTTTAAACGCATACAGGTTTAACCAAATAACCAAACAGCACTTTTAGAGTTACTCCACTATCTGATGTGAGCAGAAGTATTGAGACGGATGAACTTAAAGCAGATGTAAAAGATTAAAAGCTATTATTTAGTTGCAGATCCCTTGCGTGCAACCAGCCGATTCTAACTGTCCCAGGTGAAAAACAAGTGCACTTCCATAGTGTACTTAAAGTGATCTATTTTACACACTAATTTTGTACTTAATACACTAAAAGTGATTCTTATGATCATCTAAGTGTACTCAACGGTGCTATTTTGAGACACCATGAATATGAACTAAAATGCACTTTTAATATACTATCTTTGTATTTAAAACATGTATTTAGTCACCACTTGTAGCACACTTGAACCCATCTTTCATTCACTAGTACACAAGTGGTGACTACATTTTTTTAAATACAAAGATAGTATGTTAAAAGTGCATTTTAGTTCATATTCATTGTGTCCCAAAATATCACCATCGAGTACACTTAGATGATCTTAAGAATCATTTTTAGTATATTAAGATAAACTTAAGTACTTAAAGTGCTCTATTTTCACACACTAATTTTGTACTTAAGTACATTATGGAAGTGCACTTGTTTTTCACCTGGGGTTGCTTGTTTTGGGGAGTTTCTGCTGTTAGTCTTCTCTTCAGCTGCTGAAATTCATGTTCAATCTGATTTAAATCTGCAGATTGATTTGGGCAATCTAAGACTTTCCACGTCTTTGCCCTGATGAACTCCTGGACTGAACTGGCCAGGTGTTTTGGGTCATGGTCCTGATGCAATATGAAGCGATTTCCAATTAATCTGGTGGCATTTTCTTGAATACTGGTAGCTAAGATGGTTTTGTACCCTTCCAAATTCATTCTGCTACTGTCATCAGGGGCGTAGAATTAGGGGACGACGACGCTAGGGACGTGTCCCTACCAATATCCAGCCACTACCAAACTGTTCCTAGCAGTTTTTTGATCAAATAATTAAATATATGTATATGTTTTTGTCATTTCAGACGCATCTGAAACGTCATATCAATGATTTTACCTAACAAGTTAAAGTCAATACGTTAGAAAACTGCGCGCTCTCAAGGACGCACATTTAATACATGTGAGGAATGTAGTCGCACAGCACAGCCACGTTTAGAACAACTCACAGGGATTGTGACAGCAGACCCAATTCAAGACAGCAGTCTAAAACAGTTCATATAAAAGACCACTTCAGGAATGAACAAAGTTGTATCGATGAGTTTGAAGTGGTGAAAAGAGAAAGCACGATCTATGGCTATTAGCTCCCATAAAGCATATGGGCAGAAAGGCAAACGTTGTGCGGAACGTTGTTACTGGTTTATGTCCAAACCAATGTCGAAAGCAAACCTACGCCCTTGACTGTCATCATACATTAAATCGTCAGTAAAGTTGTGAGGGCTTGTTCCAGAGACAGCCATGCAAGCCCATGCCATGACACCACTTCCAGCATGCTTTACAGATGAAGCTGTATGCTCGGGATCATTTGCAGTTCCCTTTATCGCCACACTTTTGCTTTCCCATCACTTAGGACCTGTTTACGCCTGGTCACTTCATGCGTTTTCTCTGATCGGATATCTATCTGATTTGTTAAAACGTTTCCATTTACACTTGGCCACATAAATGTGTTGTCACAAAACGGATATAAATCCGATCTTGAATTCCCACGCTATATTTAAATGTAACAAAGTTCACGTCAACGAAATCAAAACCGCTGCATTTTATTAATTACAGTGTTGCCAACTGAGCAATTTTGTTGCTAAATTTAGCAACTTTTCAGACTACCCTAGCAACTATTTCTTCCAAAAGCACCTAGCAACAAATTTAGCTATTTTTAAACTTTATTTGGCAACTTTTGATTAAGTGACTCTTAATAAAAAGCACATTTTCCATCCAAATTACACAAAAAGAGGAAACCAAAGATGCCTCGCAGTGCACACATCACGTGAATTAACTTGCAATTGTTAAATTTAATAATAATAATAATAATAATTTAATAAATGCTCATTTATGACACACTTTGTTAGTAGCTGTGATTGTTGATCAGTCAGTACACTGTAAGAAAAATGGAAAAGATGCTAGTAATTTTCCAGGACATTATCCATTAATAACCCTGTAATCTGAAAACACGGTTTAATTTAAAATACAGTTAATAATAAAAAAAAAATATATGGATTTTTTTTCATATTAACATAGTATATTGTGCTCTATTCATAGTATTGTGTAGCATACTAACTACTAATACACTGCTTAAAGCCAAAGACTATAAACATCCTTGAAAGGGAGCATAATTGTTGAGAATGTGTAGTATTACTAGTTTATTAGCTATTAATTTTTTTTTAAATTGTAATCATTCAAAAATGTGTGCAATAATTCAGTGTATTAAAACTACAGTTATTTATATTTTAATGTTATATTATGCATATTATTTTACAAAGAGATCTAAATTAACATATAGAAAATGTTAGTGTGAGCCACACAATCAGAAGCTTGGCCCACCCTGCCCCACACATAACAGCCAATCACAAAATTGTTGTGATAATCAATTGAGGTTCATATATTTCTTCTTTTTCGTTTGTCTTGTGTAAAGGGAGAACATCTTACAAGATCAGATATTTGTCAATGAGCTAAGATCTGTTGATGCATGGTCTTGTCAGTCTCAGTGGTGTAGTGCAGGGTATATTCAGGTATACGGCGTATCAGTCGGCTATGCGTATACCCACTTCTAAATACCCTCTGATGCGCATTCAGTAGTGTCTCGCATTAGCCAAAATCATGAGTCCACCACATGAGTTGCTAATCAAATCGTCTGTGAATAAATGCAAATATTCCCTAAAAACACCCAGTGATGCGGTCAGGACGTGCCGGCTTCCATTTAAATATTATAAAAATTACATTTGCCCGTCACTGCCATGGGAGAAACCAGGGGCATCACGCACTCATTATTTTTGAGGGGGCATGAGTGGGGCGGGGGGTGCATTTGTTGCTGCTTTACACAGCAGCTACAACAGCACTCATGTTTTATATATTTTTTCCTTTTTATTCGAAACATTCCCAAACGCATTAACTATCATGAAATATCTTGATTCTCGCCTTTATAGATTATGTTGATCTATGGTGGGCCATGGTCAAAGTAACCTAATAATGTAATCTATTAATAAAAACCTGTCTGTTTATGGGTGTCATGAGTCATGACATATTTTTAATACGACTGACTTTATATTTTATGTGAATTTAACATTGAAAACGAATGTGAATAAAAACATTGCAAGTTAGGCTAATCATAACACTTGTATTGTACAGAAAGAGAGCAAAGAACATTTTCACTCAAAAACTCCCATTAAAATCACTGAAGCTGTTTACACTATGAAATTAATATCTTACAGATTCATACACACATTTGCACTTTGTTGTTTCTGACCAGAGAATTCACCAGAAAAATGTATTCAGTCTGCGAGCAAGTGAATAAAACACTGGCATTTTAGCGATGACTCATCTGAACACCTCTGATTGGTCGTTGCATTCATAAGCTCAACAGAATCACGTGTGATTGGTTATAATGCGCAGTGCTGTAAAAACACGCAGATTTGAATTTAGCAGCTGATGATAGACGCACTGAACGATTCAATCACGCCGGTGTGATTGTATTAAATATAGAAAAAAATTATCAGCTATATTTTGTCTTTTGGACCCCTCACTTTGAATGGGCATGACGCCTCTGGGAGAAACAGTCAAACAGGAATATGCACAATCCTGGATAAATTGATCACTTTTTTGTTGTTTTTTAAATAGAGATCATATTCTCCTACGATTCTGAATAGACAACTAAACAAATAGCTTGTAATTTACTAGAGGTCCTGACAAAATGTTAATTGCTGCAGTCTATTTAATTTGTAAAATTTGAATTATTTATTGCAAAATGTGCACCTCTGTTGTGGCTAATATTAATTTCATAATTATCGTTACTCCGTGAAGTAGCAGAAGTTAAGTGAAAATGTGCAAATGGCCCATTTTGGGGTGAATTAAATGCAAGTCTTAAATGTCACTGTTTATAATATAAGGCGTCCATCCTTTGACTTAAAAAAAAAAAGGGGGCATAAAAAGAGTAGCCTATACCCACTTCTCCAGGCACCACTACACCACTGCTCCTTACTCTCCACCCGTGATCAGTCAAATCGGACTGCAACAAGACTTGTGTTGGATGAGGGTTGTCAAGTCCGAGTTGTTTTTTTTACTGAATTGGGCTACTTTTAAACTGCTGCCGTGGGTTGAATCCCCCCCCCCCCCCTTGAAATATTGAAATATTGAAATATTGAAATATTAAAGGCTTGAAATATTGAATATAGGGCCTAAATTAAATTTCACTGAAATGCTTAAATTTATAAAAATATTCTGGATGTTAAGTTTTGTGAAGGAGGGCCACTGGTAGGAAGGCTTTGAGTGTTTATGAAGCATAACAGCATAACAGTGACTGTAAAATATGTATTTTAGGTATCTAAATGAGTTTTGATATTTGGGACTAAGTTGTGCTGCTTTTCACTGGCTATTGGGCTAGTTTTGTCACCTGGCAACCCTGTTGTAGAGTAGATGCTTTCAGTTTAGAATTGTAGTGTACATTTTCCAACTGATCTATTATTTTTATATTTATAAAAATATAAACACCCCCCCCCCCCCACCCCAACTCATAACTTCGGCCCACCTGGAATATGACTTGGCCCACCCTTCATCTCGTATCTGGAGCCGGGCCTGGCCCAGGCTGGGCAGGGTGCTGACCACAAATGACAGTCTTGCCCACCCAATCAGAATTAGATAAAGATTACGTTAATTTATTTGTGCATGGATTAAAACTAATCTGAAGCGGACTATATTTTTTGAGAAGTTTAAGCTATAGCTTGAGACTGCCCAAACAATCATAAGATAATACTTATACTATGCCCTAAAAGTATGTTCTCTTTTTGTGAAGAAAAGTACATACTTTTGAGTATGTAGCAGAATAGTAGACATACTACTTCATCATAGCTGCTTCTTTAACAGACGCTCTGTTGCTTAGTTACCAGCATCCTGTAACTGTTCAAACTGCTGTCAATCATCTTATCACAGTTAACATCATCCACATATCGTTTAATTTGATTTCCTACCGTATTGGAGAGACATAAAGAAGCACATCGAGGGTCTTTCATGCTGAGAACTCTGCTCATGTGTTGCATAACGATGCATTTCAAAGTTAACGACCAAACATATCATTATAAAAGTTCACAGTGTTGCTTCAGATGAAATATAACGTGGATAACATTAAATTAATATTTTTAATCAGGTTAGACACTGATTATTTATCACTCAAATCCCTTTCTCTACCGGTCCGTTGGTCGCGCACATCCACCATGTTTGTAGTTTTTTAACACTTTTTATGCGTGTTTGTAGTTCTAATCGAATCCTCGTCCACCGCGCAATGTGTTGTGGGTAATATTAGCCGTTAGAGTGTGCATCGATCTGCACTTCGAATTCTAACCGGAAGTAGTAGACCATCCGGGAATCTTTGGCATACTTTTTAAACATACTATGATTTGGGACACACTAATTCTATTTTCGAATACTATTTAGGACGGATAGTATGTGAATTGGGGCGCAGCACAAGACTATAGAATACCCAAGACATGTCACTCGTATAGTTATGAATGGGGAAAAATGCAACGCTCAATATGGCCGCTCAATCGCAGGAAGCCCCGCCTTCTGAATGAAAGAGCCAATCGCTGATCGGTAAAGTCAGCGCGTCACTGCAGCTGCCGTTAGAAGTCCCGGTTGCTATAGAAACAGTCAACGCTCAGACGCGCGCATGCGCACTGGCTGATCTAGCCTGAGAAATAAGCTTTTTATAACGCTATTTGAGCAAAATAAACAACATTTTATAACACAGTTGTTGTCTGATTTCATTGGTGATTTCAAATATGAAATTTAATCGTAAGCTTAGTGAACAGTTTTGGAGAATTTGATGTTTCCCCATAAAAAGTGATAGGAGCTGCACTTGGATGCCCGAGAGGCGTTTCAAAGATGGCCGCCAAATGACAGGACTTGTCTTAAAGAGACTTTGGTATGGCGCACTTTTTTTAGCGTCCGTTTCCATAGTGACTCGTCGAGTCATCGCTCTGTTGAGAATGTCTTGCGTGTTAACCAGGAGCATACTCTGGGTTGAATGAACTTACTCCTGAATCTGGTTTTTGGACCAGGATACCTGGAGTAAGCCAGGTTTGGGTGATCACTGAAGTTCAGTTAGCAGATGTAAGTTACCCGCTTTCTGGAACACCAGGCTTGTTTGAAAGACTAGATGTTTTGTAAGTTAAGCAGGGCTGCTAAACTCTCAATGAGTTAACACCCCTGACACAAGGTTCATCTGTTATGAAAACTCAGTACTGGTACTTGTCACCTGTTGTGCATCTTATTGCTAACCCTAATCTTGCTTCATTTTTGGCAGGGGCGTCTTATACTGTTATTACACCCTGACTTAGATCTTGGTCTCATTTGGTTCTATAAACGAATTGATCTCAAATATCTTATAATAAAGGCATTTGATGCTCGTATACTGTGAACCACTAATCAGCAATCAGTCTTATTGGCTGCAGGAGACTCCGTCTATCATACCTCGTTATAAACACCTGAATGATTTAAAGATTGACCAGACTTTCTGGTTAACTTTGGTATAAAAAAACTGCAGGAACAAAACTGATATAATTAAAATAATATAATTAAATGTGCACTGTTTTTATTGTTATTTATTTATTTTGAATTTCCAACGTATCTTAGCAATCACGATTTGCTAGTATTTGTACAGGCTTTACATTTTATTCAATGTTGTAATTATCAATTCTTAATTTACTTGAAGCAATTTCTAGTGACAGCATAATTAAAGTTGATCAGTTATCTGGCACTCCTCTCCATCAAGCACAAATAAATCTGTCATCACGAACATTAATGCACTCACATTAATGTATAGATAAGACTCACAATTACAATGGCACTGAATTTATTTTCATTACTATTTTGACATGATTTCAATGATTAACTGCGATGTATCATAGTATTATAGACTACACTTTAACATTATTATATTAATGTTGTAATTAGCAATTCGTTTAAATTATTATCTTTGAAGCAGACTGTCTTACTGTGACAGCATGTATGTAAAGTACTCTGTTATTCTGACATCTCCTGCTCCATCAAGAACACAGGTCCAGGAGGGCATAGGATGATCTGTCATGCACTCAGAATATAACTGCACGGCTCAGATTAACTTTGGAGCAAGATACTCGCAATCACACAGTGATGCACTATCTTCATCCGGGTATAACGGGTCGGGATTCAAGAGTGACTCGGTCTCTGTGCCATCTGGAGTATTTAGACTACACAACAGTGATAACTACTTATTTCTCGAGACACCTTAATGCCCTCAAATGGTATTAGTCTTTAAATGACTGGCTGGCAGCACAGTACGATGGTACTCTTATCAGAACCATCTTTAAGACAGTGTCATCAGTGTTAGCCAGTAGCGAGGACTCTGTTGCTGAGATTAGAACTTTTCAGACTACCCTAGCAACTAATTTTTCTCGAGAAAGCACGCTAGATTTAGCAATTTTAAATGATCTGGCCCCTTGCTATGAACAAGGCACATTTTCCTCGGATTACACAGAGGGTCGGGGACGTCAGAAGTGCTCTAGTCACTCACTGAGATGGCACGCTGACTTGAGGTTCAGACTGCTATCTCATGTCAATTCTCACATGCACAGTGACTAACTACCATTGCGTTCATTTCGATACACCTTCTATTGCTTTACCTGCGATTGTTGATCAGTCTAGTACTCTGTAACTGAAAGAATGGATAAAGATACTAGTAATTAAGGACATTCATCCATTGAATACCCGTAACACAAAGCGTAATAAGCCAGACTACGCAAATTATTCAGTTTAACATGTAGATTGTGCCCTACTTTTACAGACTTTTCTTAGCATACTAACTAACTACTAATACACTGCTTAGCAACATAATTGTTGCGAATGTGTAAATGTATTAACTAGTTTATTAGCTATTAAATGTTTATTTTTATTTTAATTCATTCAAAAATTTTGCAAATTCCAATGTATTTAGATACATACAGTTATTTGATATTTTAATCTTATATTTTGTATATTATTTTACAATTCAAATCTAAATTAAATTATATAAAATATATTTTTTGCTGACGACGTGACAATTTTGCGTTGCTGATTACCAGTGATGTCTGATCATCAATGACATCATAACGTCATTTAGCAACTTTTATGCACCAAATCGACCTTACCTTCAGCAACTTTCTCTGACAATAGTTGGCAGCACTGCGTGTTATCCGTGTTATACTTCTCTGCAAGAGCTGCTGGATAAGGGCTGATAACTCATCCACGCTCAAACTGTATTTCAATTGAACATGTAGATTGTGCCCTATTTTAGGCATGACTTGCATTGGTTATGCAGTAATGACTCTGTGACCAAATCAGCTTCAAACATTCAGAGTAAACAGGAGGTGTCCCCAGTATGCAACGCTTGTTCCCTTATCTCGAGCTATTAGATTTCAAGTTTTATTTGTCACATACACGACTATACAGAGATTGTATAACCAGCATTGAAATGTGAGTAAGTTTCAGTTACCCAGTAACTGGAGCCTTTGATAGATAATATCTGAAATATTGTGATAATTAAAGGGACAGTTCTACCCAACAAATGAAAATCCTGTCATCATTTACTCAGCCTCAAGTAGATCCAAACCTGTATGAATGTGTTTGTTCTGAACACAAAGTGAAGATATTCTGAAGAAAGTTTGTAGATCTAGGTTTTTTGGGGCACCATTGACTTCCATAGTAGGAGCAAACACTGCTGTTTCCCTCATTCTTCAGCATATCTTCCTTTGTGTTCAGAACAAACACATTCATACAGGCATTGGATCTACTTGAGGGAGAGTTAGTGATGACAGACTGTTAATTTTTGGGTGAACTGATCCCGTTTAAGTTATGCTTTTAGCATGTTTAAACAAAAGCGAGTGAGATAAGGGTAAGATAAATGCTGCAGGGCAAACATCAACATGTTGCATGACCAGCTTAGACTTTTATGAGTTTACTCTGATAAAGCAAAACAGATGAACATGTTTACATTACACAAATGTTGTCCTAATTATAATCAGAGTTAATAGATGTTCCCATATGTAAACACATCGTTCACCTGTAACATGGTTCTGATGCACTGTTTTTATCTGTTTCATGACAGTAGTGATGGTCATTTCAGGATGATTTGTTCATCATCTGTCACGGTGACGAATGAACCAAACACAGTTTCTATTACCTCAGATTAATCTTTGAGCTTTGCATTAGATATTATTGAAATTCTGTAATTCAGAATATGTACAGTTGTGCTCAAAATTATTCATACCCTTGGTAATATATGATCAAAGAGGCTGTGAAAATAAATCTGTATCATTAATCCTTTTGAATGCTTTTATTTTAAAATTTACAAAGGAATGTAGCCTTTCATTGGAGAATAAGAATTTAAAATGGTTCAGGTTCATCCAGAATCACTCCAGATCCTTCAGGTTCATCCAGAATACTCCAGATCCTTCAGGTTCATCCAGAGATCACTCCAGATCCTTCAGATTCATCCAGAATCTCTCCAGATCCTCAGATTCATTCCAGAATACTCTCCAATCCTTCATGTTCATCCAGAATCACACAGTATCCATATCAGGTTCATCCAGAATCTACTCTCAGAGTCAGTTCAGATTGCATCACAGAACTCTCCAGATCCTTCATGTTCATCCAGAACTCTCCAGTATCCTTCAGGTTCATCCAGAATCACTCGAGATCCTTCAGGTTCATCCAGAATCCTCCATATGCTTAGGTTCATCCAGACATCATCCATGATCCTTCAGGTTCATCCAGAACCTCTCCAGATCCTTCATGAGTTCATCCAGAACTCTCCAGATCCTTCAAGGTTCATCCAGAATCACTCCATGATCCTTACAGGTTCATCCAGAATCTCTCCATATCCTATCAGGTTCATCCAGAATCACTCCATATCCTTCATGTTCATCCAGACATCATCTCCAGATCCTTCAGGTTCATCCAGAATGCACTCCAGATCCTTCAGTTCATCCAGAATCTCTCCATATCCTAGTCATGGTTCATTTCAGGATCTCAGATCTTCAGATTCATCCTAGCAATCTGTCCAATCCTTCGGGTTACGATCCAGAACCTCTACCAGATCCTTCAGTTCATCCAGAACCTCTCCAGATCCTTCAGGTTCATCTCAGAATCACTCCAGATCCTTCAGTTCAATCTCAGAATCACTCCAGTATCAGTTCAGATTCATCCAGAATTCATTCCATACCCTTCAGGTTCATCCATGAACTCTCAATCCTTCAGGTGTCATCCAGAATCATCCAGATCCTTCAGGTTCATCCAGAATCACTTTCGATCTTTCAGGTTCATCCAGAATCACTCCAGATCCTTCAGGTTCATCCAGAATCACTCCAGATCCTTCAGGTTCATGAGAATAACTCAGATCCTTCAGATTCATCCAGATCCTTCAGGTTCATCCAGAATCTACTCCAGATCCTTCAGGTTCATCCAGAATCTCTCCATATCCTTCAGGTTCATCCAGAATCTCTCCAGATCCTTCAGATTCATCCAGAATCTCTCCAGATCCTTCAGATTAATCTAGAACCTCTCCAGATCCTTCAGGTTCATCCAGAATCTCTCCATATCCTTCAGGTTCATCCAGAATCTCTCCAGATCCTTCAGGTTCATCCAGAATCACTCCAGATCCTTCAGGTTCATCCAGAATCACTCCAGATCCTTCAGGTTCATCCAGAATCTCTCCAGATCCTTCAGGTTCATCCAGAATCTCTCCATATCCTTCAGGTTCATCCAGAACCTCTCCAGATCCTTCAGGTTCATCCAGAATCACTCCAGATCCTTCAGGTTCATCCAGAATAACTCCAGATCCTTCAGATTCATCCAGAATCACTCCATATCCTTCAGGTTCATCCAGAATCACTCCAGATCCTTCAGGTTCATCCAGAACCTCTCCAGATCCTTCAGGTTCATCCAGAATCACTCCAGATCCTTCAGGTTCATCCAGAATCACTCCAGATCCTTCAGGTTCATCCAGAATAACTCAGATCCTTCAGATTCATCCAGATCCTTCAGGTTCATCCAGAACCTCTCCAGATCCTTCAGGTTCATCCAGAATCACTCCAGATCCTTCAGGTTCATCCAGAATCACTCCATATCCTTCAGGTTCATCCTAGAATCTCTCCAGATCCTTCAGATTAATCTAGAACCTCTCCAGATCCTTCAGATTCATCCAGAATCACTCCAGATCCTTCAGATTTATCCAGAATCACTCCAGATCCTTCAGGTTCATCCAGAATCACTCCAGATCCTTCAGGTTCATCCAGAATAACTCCATATCCTTCAGATTCATCCAGATCCTTCAGGTTCATCCAGAACCTCTCCAGATCCTTCAGATTCATCCAGAATCACTCCAGATCCTTCAGGTTCATCCAGAATCACTCCAGATCCTTCAGGTTCATCCGGAATCACTCCAGATCCTTCAGGTTCATCCAGAATATCTCCATATCCTTCAGAATTTCTCCATATCCTTCAGAATCTCTCCATATCCTTCAGATTCATCCAGAATCTCTCCATATCCTTCAGATTCATCCAGAATCACTCCAGATCCTTCAGGTTCATCCAGAATCACTCCAGATCCTTCAGGTTCATCCAGAATCACTCCATATCCTTCAGGTTCATCCAGAACCTCTCCAGATCCTTCAGGTTCATCCAGAATCTCTCCATATCCTTCAGGTTCATCCAGAATCTCTCCAGATCCTTCAGATTCATCCTAGAATCCTCCATATCTCAGGTTCATCCAGAATCTCTCCAGATCCTTCAGTTCATCCAGAATCTCTCCAGATCCTTCAGGTTCATCCAGAATCACTCCAGATCCTTCAGGTTCATCCAGAATCTCTCCAGATCCTTCAGGTTCATCCAGAATCCTCCAGATCCTTCATTCATCAGAATCTCTCCAGATCCTTCAGTTCATCCAGAATCTCTCCAGATCCTTCAGGTTCATCCAGAATCACTCCAGATCCTTCATGTTCATCCAGAACCTCTCCAGATCCTTCAGGTTCATCCAGAATCACTCCAGATCCTTCAGGTTCATCCAGAACCTCTCCAGATCCTTCAGGTTCATCCAGAATCACTCCAGATCCTTCAGGTTCATCCAGAATAACTCCAGATCCTTCAGGTTCATCCAGAATCCTCAGATCCTTCAGGTTCATCCAGAATCTCTCCAGATCCTTCAGATTCATCCAGAATCTCTCCATATCCTTCAGGTTCATCCAGAATCACTCCAGATCCTTCAGGTTCATCCAGAATCACTCCAGATCCTTCAGGTTCATCCAGAACCTCTCCAGATCCTTCAGGTTCATCCAGAATCACTCCAGATCCTTCAGGTTCATCCAGAATCACTCCAGATCCTTCAGGTTCATCCAGAATCTCTCCAGATCCTTCAGGTTCATCCAGAATCTCTCAGATCCTTCAGATTCATCCAGAATCACTCCAGATCCTTCAGATTCACAGCTTCTTCTCTTCAGTTCATCTTCTGTAGGGATCAGGTCAGAGAAGGTCATAGCAGAAGCTTGGTTTTGTGCTCAGTGACCCATTTTTGTGTTGTTTTTGAGGTTTGTGTTTCGATTATTGTCCGGTTGGAAGATCCAAACATGGCCCATTATTTACATTTACATTTATGCATTTAGCAGACGCTTTCATCCAAAATGACTTACATTGCATTCAAGTTACAGTCTTTTACATTTTATCAGCTCTTGCTTTCCCTGGGAATCGAACCCATGATCTTGGCGTTGCTAGCGCCATGCTCTACTATTTGAGCTATAGGAAAGCTATCATTATAAGATTTCTAACAGAGTCAGTCACTTATTGATGTTTTATCTGTTGGTGTTTGATAGAATCCATGATGCCATGTGTCTAAAGATAGAAATATAGGACCGCAACATCATAAATACAGCAGTATATTTCATTGTACACATGGGGAACTTTTTATCCCTGTGTTCACCAAACCCATCTTGAGTGTTTGCTGCTAAAAAGCTCATTTTTTAGTTTGATCTGAGCATAGAAGCCAGTCCCATTAATGTTCCAGTCGTGTCTGATAACTGAATATGCTGGAGATTGTTTTTGGATGAGCGAGGAGAAACCCTCCTGAACAACATGTGGTGATGTAGGGGCTGTTTGATCATTTTTTTAAGGTTTTCTGACCCCGAGACTCAACTATTCTCTACAATTCTCCAGCTGTGGTCCTCTGAGAGTCTTTAGCCGCTCAAACTCTACTCCTCACTGCTTTAGCTCTTTTCTTAAAGCCACTTCACTAATTTGTGAAGCTCAATTATCTTTTGCTGCACATCAGAAATATATTTTTTTGGTTTTTCTCATTGTGATGATGATTAAGTGAATTTGGGCTTTGTGTTCCTCATATTTATATATTGTGAAACAGGAAGCCATGACTGGATAATTTCATGTTCATAAAAATGCAAATATGAATGGGAATATACTTCAGAGATATTTTAATCATAAGAATTTCTAGGAGTACCAATAATCGTGGCCATTGTGTACTAGAGAAAAATATTTATTTCCTAATGTGATTTTCCCCCACTTTTTTTTACTTCAATTTAAGGTTATATCTATATATATTTTTTTTAATGAAAGATCAAATGGATAAACAATGCAGACTTATTTCCACAGCCTTCTTTGATCATATTTACCAAGGGTATGAATAATTTTGAGCACAACTGTAGGTGGACATGTTTGGAGATTTTGCTTGTAGAAAATATAACATTTAACAAAATGACATGAATAAAAATTAGTTCTTTCTGATGAAAAAAATCTAATTAATCAATAAAACAATCCAATCTTCCCATCACTATTGTAAAGTACTGTACCTCTTATTTATTTGTAATTTTTTAGACAATACATAACTTCTTGTGTCAGATGAAGGAGGGTTTCTTCATCATATACTTAACCCGTTTAATCCCAATTTTTTTCCAGACATGAAAATATCCAAATGATGTGTCATTAGTAAACCTTTAAAATAATCAAGTTATTGTTTGAATTTTTTTTTGGAAAAGTGGTTCAAGGTTCTTGTTTATTTGTCACATACACAATCATACAGGGTATAATCAGTAGTGAAATGTAGGTCAGGACGGGTCCGCTCAATGGACAGTGCAAAAAAATAAAAATAAAAGATGATACATAACACAGGAGCATACATTTAAATATAGGTAGGAATAAGATAAAAAAATAAGTAAAAACAATAAAATAAAATAAGGAGTAAAATGTGCAATGAACTAAAATGTGCAATACAGTCTACTGTGGATTTAATAAATATTAATATAACCAGGGATGTGCAAGAGGAATGTGCAAACAGGTTGTACCGGGTATGTACACATAGCAGCAATGCGGATGATGGAGAATGATGGGTGTTTTTACAGTTTATTAAATTGAGTCCTGTAGATGTTAATGAGACTGAGTTCAGGAGCCTGATGGCCTGAGGATAGAAGCTCCTCCTCAGTCTCTCAGTTTTTGCCATCACACTTCTGAAGCGCTTGCCAGATGGCAGTGTGATGAAAAGACGGTTACCGGGGTGATTTGAGTCCTTGATTATTTTTGCAGCTCTGCTTTTGCAGCGTTTGAGGTAGATGTCCTGCAGAGAGGGGAGGGCAGACCCAGAGATGCGCTCAGCTAAGCGCACGACTCTCTGCAGAGCTTTGCAGTCCTGATTTGTGGCGTTACTGTACCACACTGAGATGCACTGAGTCAATACACTTTCTATGGCCCCTGAATAGAAAGTTTTCAGGACTTGCTGGAGAGACCCTGAATTCTCAGCTGTGCAGATGGTACAGTCTTTGCCTGGCTTTCTTAACCTGTGTTTGAATGTGTGTAGTCCAAGTCAGGTCCTCGGAGATGTTTACACCGAGGTACTTGAAGCTTCTTACTCTCTCCACAGGGGTCCCACTGATCATAAGAGGAGTGTAGGGCCGCTGCTGTCTCTTTCTGAAGTCTACAAGTGTGTGAAAAATGGTGTTTTATGGTCGGTCACAATTGTGATAATGTGTGTACTGAATTAACATATTTCTGCAGTCATAAAAATTGTTACATATCTTAGCCCAGTTATTTTAAACTGTTTGTTTACATTCTAGGGTTACTATTATGCATAAAAACCTTATGCAACATTGATATGAACACTGAGATAAAAAAAATCAACCATCAACGCATTTCAAAACTGTTAACTTTATGTAAAATATAACATCACATTTTCATATTAGTGCTACCAGTATTACAACATCATTGTACATTTTTTGTAACATTTGAATTTTTCATTTAGTGCAATATTTAGTCATTGCAACATTTTAATGTAATTTTCACTAATAACTGCATCTGGATTTATATTGTATTCCTAAACTCACTGTTATTGTGACCATCAACATGTTTACTCACTCTATGACCACACGCAACAAAACTGAATATCTGAATATATTAATACTAGACACCCTAAAGATAGCGTGTACCAAAAATCTTTGTTAATATACTTTACTAGTCTTTTGTTTCAGAGCTTTGATGCAGTTATCATCTTCTCAAGATTCAGTTCTGGTCATGTGACAATCAGCACTAATCATGTGACGCTGCACATATTTAACTGAGACCTTTATTGTTTCCATATTTGCAGAAGTCACTAAAACACCAGTCAGTAATGTTTTTAGAGCTTTATAAATGAAAACCTTCTTTACGGTCACTATTGTAACCGGTGGTTAAATGGGTTAAGCAGTGGTGGCAAGAAAAAACTCCATAAACACATTTGATCAGTTTCTTTTCCGTTTATCATCATTATTTGCTGTTAAACTTGCTTTGGAACAATGTTTATTGTAAAAAGCACTATACAAATAAATGAACACGTTTAAAGTAAATCACTTGGGTTGCTGTCTTTAAAGAAATTGGTAAATCTATTTAGCTTAATTAACTTAACTGCCAAGGATTAGAGGAAAATGAACTGAATTCACCAAACACTTGAATATATATTTTTTCATTTTTTGCCCAGGTCTTTTGATACTACATATTTAATCTCAGGACACATTAACAAGTACTGTCATGATGTCTTTATATTGTAAGTTTAAGGTCTGTATGATCTACTTAAGCTTACAGTGATTTTGTGAAATGCAGCCCAGTTCAGATCATCTGAGCTAAAGACCACAGCATCACATTTATCTCACCTGACTACAAGCACAAGAAAAGCTATTTTCATTCATATTAACAGTATTCTGAGCTAAAACATCATATGAAGTGATCATTTCTGTAGTTCTGAAACGAGGCACAAAATTATATTACAGAATCATATTTTATGAAAGTTCGGAGGGAGCACTTTCAGATAATTAACCTAATTAACACAAGAGGAGCATGTTCAATAATCAACTCAATTACTAAGATAAGAGGTATAATAGGGCTAAAGGCCCACCTTAAGATAAAATGTGCTATTCTCTGCACATAAAATACATAACTGCAGAAAGAAAATGCCTGTGTTGAACATTAATGGAGCAACAGATTTTGCGTGAAAATAAATCATACAAGTCGTTTATTTTGTTTAAAAATCTTATAAATGTATGAGGTGGTACACACGGTTTTGATACAAATACTTCAGCTAATTATTTTTATATATTTTTTTTTAATGTTTAAGTTAGTACTTTAAAAATCACTTTGGCAAAGTTTGTACTATTTTCTGCTTATTTTGAAAAATAAAAAAAAATTGTTCAATAAATATATAGTCATTAAAATATATATTTTAAAATAAAGAAAATCATTTTAAAAAGTAAAGATTCTGAAAGTATTGAAGTGGATCCAATAATAGAATATATATATATGATTAATATGTTTTTAAATATGTTTCATTCTAAACATGGCGATTATCTCTAATATAGACACCCAACATAATATATGATATTTACCATCTGAATCTAACCAAGTCAAAAGGAAAAGTCAACCATCTATTAATTATCATGTTAATTACTGCACCTTTAGCCCCGACAGCAGGGGCGCTTTTTACCACAAATACCATACTTTTACATATTTCCTCATTATTTAAAAACTGCTGCTTTAATTATCTTAAACAAAACTGAAAAGACAGCAGACAGCACTGCAAATACACATAACCTTTATTTATTATATGTAAGTGTGAACTTGGATGAATATGTTCAGATAGTGGACAGAAAGTCAGTGTAGTTATTCATGGTTTATTGGTAAGAAACAGTATCCAGACTTGAAGCTATGAGTAAGTGCTATCAAACAATGCATCACATGATGAGCTGTTTGAGGCGATACAAACACCGTTAACGGTTCACTCAAACTTGATCCCCTGAGCCAACGGCAGATCTTTGCTGTAGTTGATAGTGCTGCAAGAAAAGGGTCTCGATGCTTTAATGTGTCAACAGGAGAGTTATTGTATTCATTTATCTCCACCTTTTTCCTAACGAGCCGGTTTGAAGTTACACTCAAGAAGACTGCAACAAATCATAAGATTGTGCTACAAGTAATCCTTATCCATCATTTTGACTGTAAATGTTCATTCATTTTCTATTTTCTGATTTTTCTAAGCATGATTATTTTCATGTTTTCTTTATATTCCGCTGTAAGCAAATGAAAACACAACATATCTTGTGCATTTGTGGTCTCCTAATTGATTTTACGATATAAACCATGAATATTTCATTTTCAGTCTCTTTCCAGGTTTGCTTTCACACGGATGCTGTAAAATGTAATTGTTAAGAAATATAGACATATATTACTATAATGATATTTAACACGTCTGTGATATAGCTGTGGATAAGAGGAGGATCTTTAGGAGTTATGTATGTTTAAAGTAATTCAATGCTTTTACACTTAAATGTCCTTTTAATGCTCGATGGCTGAAGGGTGAGTAAAATAACGTCACCTCATTGCACACAGTTTTTGAACATGCTTATTATGTTCATAGAGCGAACCTTTGTAAAGTGTAATGGAAGTTACTCCCATCATTTGTGCAAAGCATCATGGGACGCAGGAAAAAGGTGGATAATAACTCCATGTGTTATTTCACGCTGAGTATCTGATGTTGATCATCACTCACCACGTGGATCTTCTCATGTACTGCTTCCACGAGTCACTGCCGGACTCTCGCCCGCCGCCGGTGTGTTTCTCTCCTCCTAGCACACACACACAACACCACACACACACACACACACACACACAGTCACAGCATCACACACACAGGCACATGAGAACATTAATTATCACGACACACACACACAGTTCTAGTGATCACAGGCACAGTAAGCATCAGCTACACACACACACAAAGAAGGAAAATCTGACACACAGACACCACACGACACTTATTATTAAACACAGATATATTTTAGCACATTAAAAGATATATCTTATATTGTAATAATACATACTACAGACCTGAAAAAAATAAAAAGCAGCAGGTAATAATCATGATAGCAATATAATATAATAAAGTGCTATAATATATTATGATAAAGTATATAGAATTGTTATTATTATTAAAGTACCTGCCAAAAGTTTGGAAACATTACAATTATTAATGATTTTGAAATATCTTCTGCTCATCAAGGCTTAATTTATTTGATCAAAATAGTTAAAAAAAAAAAACAGCAATATTGTGAAACTTTATATTGAAAATTAAAAAAAAAAAAGGTTTTACATTTTAATATATTATAAAATGTTATTCCTGTGTGACAATTTTGCTGCTTCATATTTTGTGTGGAAAGAGTGATGCTCTTTATTTTTCAGGATTTTTTGATAAATATAAAGTTTAATGAACAACATTTATTTGCATTTATCAAATATATTAATTCATTTTGTTAATGCATTTATTAAATAGAAATCCTTTTAAAATGTCTTCTCACTTCCATGCATGATGAATAGCGCAGCTAGCACTAACTGAATCAAAATGGAAAATACAGAAATCAGTATTTATATGGAAAAATCACATCCCTGAGTGATGATTTAACCCCTTAACTGTCACAGTCCCACATCTTTTTCTGTATCAAATCTTTAGTAATTATCATAAATCATACATCGTTTGAAAGCTTAGAAGCTCATTAGAAGGACATTGCGTTACCATGGAAATGGACTTTAAAATCTTTTGACGGGCTCCTCCCCCTTAGTGGGCGGAGTCAAGTGTCATATTACAAAACGCATTATGGTCTTTTAGAATCAAAACTTTTTTTAATCTTGACATAGCGTTGGAAAGGTCTGAGTCTCAGGATTTTGTGATAGAAGTAATATTGACAGAGAATTGTAATTTGTGACAGAAAAATGCATCAAAAAAAATTCAATGGAGTTTGGATGGCACCCGGTGGCTGCTTGTGGTATAACGCCCTAAATAAAATCAATTTTTTCATATCAACTTCAAATTTGGAACATAACTTTAGACACAAGGCAATAGCAATTTTAGAGTAAAACCTGTTATGTAAAATATTTATTATTTATTTACAGTAAATTTAATCTTCTATAACTTAGAAGAAAAAAAAAAAGTCCAGTTTTGCAATAATCTGCTGATTTTCTTCTTTAAAAAGAGACCAACCTTAGGTCTGTATTAAGGTACAGTTCAAGGTTGGATACAGCACTTTCATACCTATTTTAAAAAATGGGGGGGGTGACAACATCAACAAGCATTTAATTAGTTTAGACTAGATTGCTCTAAATATGGACTAGGGCTGCACAATATATGGTTTCAGCATCGATATCACAGTGTGTGATGTTTAGTATACTGATGGTTATATTATACTGATGTTTTCTTTGCTCACACAGACTCTTGTCTACACCGGACGAGACAAAGCGACCGCTGCACATCATTTAGTTTTGTGTCAGTACGTCATAAACGAGGCATCAGTTTACCGTCGAGGGTTAGTCGTGTCGCACCGCATCCATCACTGATTATAATGAGTTCTGTAGTATTTTGTCGTCCGGTGTAGACACGCAGATGCACGTGAACACCATTCACTTCTGCATCTATTTTGTGAAATTGTGTCAAAATGCATGTCTCTGTAAGTCTCCTAAACACAGTAGTTATGGCTCAGGTGAAGGTAAACAATTGAAAAAGAAAATGGATGTGTAACAGTAGTTTAATTTTGAAAAATCACTTTAACAGATTTAATAGATTTAATTAATACAGTGCAGTGTTATTTTACATTTGATTGTTCAATTTCTGTACCTGAATACTGTTAGACTTACCTGAACAATATCAAGCACTGTTTATTTCATTTGTATCTTTGCTCTATTATATTTATCAATGCTTGTAACTTGTTTATTTCTTATGCTAATTTACAAAATCACCCCAATCATCGATTATGTTTTTCCAAATAGAGCTATTCAACTCATCTGGTGATTATTTATTTTTTCACATTGCTATATATTGCAGAAAAACAAAATATCGCAATGTGAGTTTTTTTCCAATATCGTACAGCCCAAATATGGACTGATTCAAATTTAATGAAGATCAAATGATTGCTGTGGAAGTTTAAAAAACTCAAAAATAGGTATCCTATGTCCCGAGGAATCATGAAATATTATATGCATCTTTAGTCAGATTGTGACTGTGCTTCAGATGCAATCAACTGAAACTGTGTCTGTAAAGGTGAGACGGTGACGAGCTAAAACTAATATCTGATGATAAAAACTATGACGAAATTTATGCCGCGTCTTCGTTAACAAGAGGAGACGGGACTAGAGTGTTATTTGAGGACTACCAGACATTCAATATTCATCCTATAGATTCATCCTAAATTAACTGTCTTGTCTTTCTAAATGTGCGTCTCTGTCATTGGATTACAATCAGATGAGGGGTGTTTGTATATCTAGTCTCAGTATGGCAGCAGCGGACAGAAAGGCTACCAAAACTCAAACTAGCGATGTCCTCACAATGTCCTCAGCACCTGAAGGGTTAGGGACTGAGTGACCAGACGTCACGTTTTTCCCGGGAGTCACAATTCATTGTCGATTAACTTAAAGTTAGTGAAGGCGGGATAGGTGGAATCACACTGATATAAGAGCTCTCGCTCTCTCTCAAATACACACATAGCAGTCCAAATGTCTATCGTGTACAGTATCTCATGTAAATACAGTCGTTATGGCTTAAGTGAGCGTAAACAGGTGAAAACTGAATGTGTGTCAGTATTACATGCATCCGTTTTAAAGGGACAGCGTTCCTAATTATCTATGTCATCAATGTTAACCAACAAAAGATGTTAAATAAATCTACACTTGTTAAGTAAACCTACTGTATCTGAAAAATGAGTTTAATTATGTATCTCTACCAAAAAATATTAAATTTATCAGTTTTTCCAAATTCAATCCTTAATTCAAATTTCTCATAAGCTTGATTGATTTGGTCTAAAGAGAGAAGAATTAATGACTATTTTTGTTTGAATAGTACACTTCTCAACAATATTTAATAATATTTGTCATAAACATCATTTATCGCTATAAAAATACCACGAGCTGCATACAGAAACACACAGAAAATACATAAGTCATAGTCTGTTTGCGTTCATATTTCATGTGTAGAAAAATGTTTCTCAATTTTTTTAATACAGAAGATCTAGAGTGAAGCTAGAGTCGTGACTCAAACACTCGCGCTACGTGGAAGATCAAACAGACGGTGCTCTACAGATCACAATTCAGTGGAGAATTAATAGAAATGTTATTCTGTATAGAAATCTGTTCTCAATTACCAACGATAACAAGAACTCAGCCTCCTCTCTCCTCTGGGATACTCCGGTGTCATTGTTTACACTAGTTTTAGTTACACTTAGTCTTATTAGACAGGCCCATGTTTTCGCTTTCGAAACTGAATAACAGTCTCGCTCGTGACTGGTGCGGGAACATAAACACTGTAGCATTTTCGGTGCGCGAATTTTCGCAGTCTATGTGGACAGCATCTCATAGTAAATACTATTGTATGTTATTCCAGCGTAAACACGTACCGATATTCGTTTCGCTTTCGCGCTCAGTGTGGAAAGGCCTTAAAGGGACAGTTCACCCAATAAATTTAAATCTATGTCATCATTTACTCACCCCAAACACTGTTAAATGAAATGTGCTTTGTTCTAGCTGAACACAAATGACTGATATTCTGAAGAATGAGGGAGACAGCAGTATTAATTTGATTCTCTACTATGGAAGTTCATATGGTGCCCCAAATTACAGCCTGAATTACAAACTTTCTTCAAAGACTTATCTGTACTTTGTGTTCAGAGACAAACACATTACATACAGGTTTGGATCTACTTGAGGATGATTACAATTAAGAATATTTCATTATTTGGGTGCACTGTCCATTTATAGCTCCATTCAGAATGGCTAACCGAGCGACAGAGCCAGGGACACTGACAGCAAATCAAGTGAGTTGTTTGTTCCTGTGATGCAATGATGTAGATACGCACCAAACGCTCCTCCGATCTCTGCGCCGCTGGTTGGGATGTTGACAGTTCACAGATACCTACGAGTCAGACGCGCTCTTGGGACTCATAGACACACAACTGTTACGCTCTATTCAACTCATAACATGAACTGCATCATGACAGATTTGTAAATCATCTGCACACTTACCCTAACCAGCGAAACACTCGACCCATGTCTGTTAGTGAAGATGCTGTTCTGGAGAGCCACTTGTTTCACTTCGTTACTTCCAGGCAAATCCTCTCATCCTCTGTCTGAAACTCAGCTGGTGGAAATTATTTACCAGCAAAATTCTAATTCTGTAATATACACGAAGCATGCAATAAAGAAGCCCATGTTTTCGAATTTCGAAGCACGTAAAAGGATCGGGCACGAAGGTCTCTGTGTGAACAAAATGGGAGCATTGTCGTGTGCGCAATGTCGCAGTGATAATGGTAGGCATCCACATAGTTACCCGGACGATCCATAATCTGAATCATAATTCCAGCGCTCAAATTCGAATGCTATCATCTCGCGCTAATGAAGTAAAAAAATGCCAAAAGCTTACATTTCACAAACATGCAAGAGACAAAACTGATATTTATATATAGTTTTCTGTTGGTGAGCACTAGATCATGCTAGTCACCTCCATACTGGATGATGTTTAATAGCAACCTGCCTTACCTGTTGCATTACAATAACTAACAATGAATTAACATCTTCTGAACTAAAAGTGTAAGGATGCAGCCGTATTTTATGTTCGGCAACTATGAATATTGTTCGGCCGAAAATAGCAAGAATACAAAATTCGGTGTAATAAGCGAAAATAGACAATAAACTTGTGTGCGAACAATGACGTGACGTGATCAAATAGAGGCGGAAGAGGAAGGTTGCTGGATCTACTGTGATGATTGAAATCAAACGATTAGTAAATAAACAGCAGAATTTTATGTTTTCTGACTAGGCTACACGTCACAAATTCAAAGGGTTCAACAGTACAGAAGCATGAGAAAAATCTGTGCTAAAACACTGTTACTCGGTCATTTGCTCAGTAACATTTTGTTCCTAGATAGACGTGACATGATGTGATACGTGCGACAAACATCTTCCTCAAATTCGTAATGAGAATCATTTAGAATATCTGCATGCTGTTGTCAACAAAAAGCAGCACTAAAGGTAGAATTTACAGACGCGAATGAACACCAGACGCGAATGAAGCTCTATTCAAGCGCGAGTCATTTACATGTTAAGTCATCATGCAAAGACGAATAGACATCCTGCGGTGCGATTACGCGCGAATGACGCGGCGAAATTGACCGTGTACGTGATTACGATGAAGATGCTGTATGTGGATACCCTGTTCGAGCTGTACGTATCAGGACCAAAGATTCACCTGTTACAGAATTTACCCAAAACGAATTATATCTTATGTTTAATCACAGCATACATACAGAGCCAGCTTGCAGATGTTAACAGAAGGACTGGAGCACGAGGTTATGCTCCTCTCTGTTGGGATACATGAGCACGAGCGCCCGGTGATCGCGTGGAGCTCACGGCTACGATAATCGGTAGAAGCACATAGTTCCAAATAGGCGTTGTTTTTATAAATAAACCGCAGATTTGAGTTTAAACAACTAGCATTCATCTGCTGAAATGACACGTCAAAAAAATGCAACAAGCTTACCATTTCAAACATTCAAATAAACTGTAGTATTGTATATTAGTTATTGCATGTTCTGTGAAACATAGAATTAGATATAAGCAATAATGATGATATATTACTACAACAGCTGCATAATACCATTTGATTACAACACTCACACAAGTGTTAACATCTGGGATCTGTAATAAATCTAATAGTTAAAAGGAAGCATCCTTAATGTTCAGAAAGGCTGCATTTAATTTTCAGTAATCATGCCTGTAAGAAGTAATGCAAAAAAAAATATTATTGTAGTAACTTAATCATAAAGCATTAAATTGCTTTGTTGGTACAATGATCTGACGTAGATCAAATGTTCAGTTTTAAGTAGAATATTGCTTTAAACTGTGAATGTTTTTATTTGAAAAGCAAGGACATTAGTAACAGTAAAAAGCACGAATTTTGGCTATGTTAATTCTACAATGGCTAACAAAATAAAGAATTTGCAAAAGTAGGCTAAAGCATGAGGAAAAAAATGTGTTTGGTATCAAACATGTTACTCAGTCATTTGTTCAGCTCAAGAATTTTTATTTCAAAGCACCTAAAAAAAAAATGTGAACTAAAAGTGCTTTGTCAAACATTAAAACATTCCCAAAATCAGTAATGAGAATCAATGTTTTTAACATGATGCTTTGCATGCTGTCGTGTTTTTCATTTTGTTATCAAAAAGTGACAGCACTAAAGGTGAATTTACAGACCGAATGAATCACCAGACGCGAATGAAGCATTAAGTCGCGAGTGATTTACATGTTAATGGTCATATGTGCAAAGGATTCGCGAATTATTTTTCTGCGTAAGCAAATTACGCCAAAAATGCACGTAAACAGGTCGCTAAATTGACCGTTTCGGGTTACTATGAAGCAAGTATAAAATGTGCAACTTTGGCGGCAAATATTCGCTGACCGCAGTTCACTAATCACCGGAGCTTGCTAACTAACTAGTGACGTGATTACTGAGCAGAGGTCTGTATGGATCACCCGAGCTGTTAACAGATAGACCAATTAGATGACCTGCAATTAAAGGGATAGTTCACCCAAAAACGAATTATATCTGTCATCATTTACTCCACTACATCAGTAGTCCAAACCTGTATGAATGTGTTTGTTCTGCAGAAGGACATAGCCGAAGATATGCTCCTGAACAATGTGGGAATACATGAGCAGTTCTGAGCGCACCGGTGACTTCGCATTGTATTTTTTGCTCACGGCTATGGAAGTCAATCGGTGCCCCAGAACAGCCTGGTTACAAACTTTCTTCAGAATAGGCTTCATGTTGTGTTCGGCAGAACAAACCGCAGATTCATACAGGTTTTAAACAACTACATTCTAGGCTGAGTAAATGACACGAATTTCCATTTTTGGGTGTACTGTCCCTTTAAGGAATTAATTAATTTCTTGAATGAAGAGCGTTACCATTCCCACCACATCACAAGAGATGAGCCGCCCTGCTGCTTTGCTTGCTCTATGGCCGCCAGATACTGCTCAATTCAGCCTGTTTGAAGTGTGCAGAGGTCGAATAAAGAGTACTTGCAAATGTTAACAAATGCAGAAGAATTAATGCAACAGACATATGTCTGCATTTACTAAATGTGCAGTACTAGGAATTGGCCATTGTTTCAATGAAATTGGTTTCTGACCAGTAAAAAAAAGATTAATTATTTGTAATCATTTAAGAGCAAGCTCCGTAATTATTGCATACAAGCTTATATTATATCCTAGTTGTTTTGTAACTGAAACATTTATAAGCAAATAGGGCCTCATAATGCAACACAAGCAGAATCTATTTAATTAAGCAGTTTATTTTAGATTCATGAAAGTGTTCGTATTTTCGAAATTGTTAGCTGGTACAAAAAAATACATAAAAATATACACGAAGAGGGAGTCTCTTGATGTCAGAAGGCTGCATTTAAATTGTACAAGGAATAAAATACGATGCTCTGCTCTGTCAAGAAGGCTGTTGTTCTCAATGTAAAAAAAAAGTGTTATTTTACATAACTATTAACAATTTAACCAAACATGTTACAGACTTTTTGGTAAATGTCTGAATAGAAAAATATTCAACGTTTGTGAAAATGTGAATATATTGACCTTTAAGATTGTATTGAGGTTACTTCCAGGGTCTACTAATGCTTGGAAAAGTAAGCAAATTACATGCTAAAATTATGCTTGGTTTCCGCGATCATCGTTGTCAGAGTTGTATACGTAAGTGTGGGGTGAAGAAAAAAATTAAAATAGGCCTGAGGTTATGTTAGGGTATAGAGCGTGTTTGTTTTGGGGTGCTTTCAGCAGATATTAACATCGTTTGGCAAAATTTGCTTAGTGCACCTTTAAATCTTTGGCCAAAATATGACCAATTAATCTTTTATAACATTTCAGCAATACACTGCAGCCAAGCGTGAACATGTGGCTTATTTATGCAGATGACTGGAATTCATTAACATGACACGTTTAACTATCAAATCTGAGCTTTACAAGTGCCTTTGTAAGGAAGGTTACTCCCAATTTACTGTATATGAAGTGAAAGTGTACAAATATATATATATAATATATCTATATCTAAACATACTCTCAGTCATCGTGGATGGTATATTCGGGTATATATGAGTTGAAGAGTATCATTGGTAACAGGATTCTCAAAAATTATTTTTTTCATCTAAGCATTTCAATTAATCCAAAAAGGCATTGGTTATTTACAGGTCAATATAACTCACATTCAGTCTAACTAGCGAATAAATGTCACAGACTGATACATAAGAAAATATGTTGCAAATGAACCAGTTCACTTATGAGTCACGTTGTAATAAAAGGTTTCTGATATTTACATATACCCCTTTATAAATATAATATTAATAGTGCATGTCAAAGGATTAGTGCATCCAAAAATAAAATTCTTGTCAAAATATTTGTGTCGTTCAGTGTCCATACCTTGTATGATATGTGTTTGAAATTCTGCTGACACAACAGTAAATATTCTGAAGAATATGGGAATCAAGCATTACTGGGGATATTATATTCATATATATTTTTTCTCATACTAAATGAATCAATATGCCCCAGTAAAGCCGATTAAAATTTCTTTCAAATTATTTTCATATCTGCTGTTCGTGATTAACATTATAGATAATTCATACAGGTTTGGAACTACATTAGGTGATGTAAATATGAAGAACTTTTATTCTGGATGCGATGTAACGTGATTACCCTTTACAGTGAATTAATTATATATTCTTATATAAAGCTTACCTTTCCACACACACACAAGAGTCGCCCTGTGTTCTTAATTATGGCGCAATATAATCAAAAAGCTAGTTTGGTTTGCAGAGGCCATAAAAGTGCTTCAGCTTTTTGAATCAAATTAAGTATGACATTATTGCAACAGACATATTTTCAAGGTTTATTTCTTTAAATTTGCATATCTAGAATGACATTTTTCAATGAAAACCAAATTGTATTCACAGAAAATTAAAAATTTAATAGTTAATATTAAGACTGGTGCCAAGCTCTATCGTAATTATAACTGCACAAGGCCTTAATATATCTCTAGTTTTTTAGGTAACAACATGGAAGACATTATACATTGTCCAAAGGCCATTACACTTACAGATGCAAGACACAAAGGTCATTGAAAATTAGCTGTTAGTTAAGCAGTTTGTTATGGATTAATAGAAAGTGTTCGAGTTATTCGAAAGTGCTGGTACAAAAAAATAAACAATAGGATATACCACCTGGATTGTAAAAAACCCATCTAAATGTAAGGTGGAGATTCACAAAGCTAGGTAGGCTGAGCGAGTATGCTTCAAAACAAGTATCAACGTATGCAAGACAGTTAGTTCGATCCTTTGCAAACGCACTTTAACAACAAATCAAATGCTGGCTAATCTAGGCAAAGTTTTCACTGATGAAATAAATTTTGATTCTTGAAACAGTCCCCAGAGTACTGGTTGGAAGAGAGGAGAGGCACAGGAATCCACTGCGAGTCCATTAAATTTCAAAGTGATGGAATGGGTACACAATCACGCTGTGTTGGACAAGTGTTTTTGAGCCAAGTAAAGCGTATACCAGGAAGTTTTTGAGCACTTCATGCTTCCTGGCTGCTGACCAACTTTATGGAGATGCAGATTTCATTTTCCAACAGGACTCGGCATCCTGCACACAGTGCCAAAGCTAGCCAGTACCTGGTTTAAGGACCATGGTATCCTTTCTGTTCTTAATTGGCCAGCAAACTCGCTTCTTGACCTTAACCCCATAGATAAATCTATGTGGGTATTGATGAATTGAGGAAGATGCGATTATGCCAGACCCAACAATGCAGAAGAGCTGAAGGCCACTATCAGAGCAACCTGGGCTCTCATAACACTCTGAGCAGTGCCACAGACTGATCGACTCCATGCCACGCCGCATTGCTGCAGTAATTCAGGCAAAAGGAGCCCCTAACTAAGTATTGACGTGCTTGTACATGCTCATACTTTTCATGTTCATACTTTTCAGTTGTAAAGCCAAGATTTTTCTAAAAATCCTTTCTTTGTATTGGTCTTAAGTCAATATTCTAATTTTCTGAGATACTGAATTTGGGGTTTTCATTAGTTGTCACTTATAATCATCAAAATTAAAGAAATAAACACTTGAAATATATCAGTCTGTGTGGAATGAATGTATACATTATACAAGTTTCACTTATTATAATGGAATTAGTGAAATAAATCAACTTTTTGATGATTTCTAATTATATGACCAGCACCTGTGTGTATAATATATATCGTAATTTTTCTTTTCAGCTGATGTTAAAATGATAAGACTTGTTTTCTGAATTAATCCTTATCTAGTTGAATGTCAGTCAAAAATCTGTCAGAACTTGTTTTTGTTTTTAGAGTTTTTTTTTTAATCTCAATTACTAAACAATGACTGATCTGTTTATACCTCTAGTTATTTGCACCTCACAAAAAAAAAAAAAAAAAAAAAAAAAAAAAAAAAAAAAAAAAAAGTATTTTGTGCTAAAAATACCAAAAGCTATTTTTTTAATATATACACACATGCACATACAAATTTGTGCAAAAAAAAAAAAAATTGCTCCTGTGCATATAAATACAAACTGTCCATGCCATTATGAGTGATTGAGACCCATGATGCTCTACTGAACTTACGGTCCCAGGGGTCACCGATGCGGATCTGCTTGTAAGCTTTAGCGATCCTCTCCACAACATCGTCATGTACACTTTCATGCAGCATCTAATGAAAACACATGAATAACAATCAGACTGAATCCTGAACTATAATGTGGTTAAACTAATCTTTAGCACACTGTACTAACCAGTCGTCTAGTAGTAGTGCAGCGCTGGCCAGCCGTTCCCACAGAGGCAAAGACAGCAGACGGCACAACCAGGTTCAGATCAGCGTCCTCAAACACTGGGGAAAAAACATTATGCAATGACTATTAAACATGGAAAGACTTGAGGATTATTTTCATTACATCAACTAGTTGTTGCAGCCCTACAGTTTCAGTTAGAATGACTCAAAAGACTAATACAATTAATTCAAAGAGCCTTTTAATAAATAAAATGCAACAAACCTATGATGGCATTATTTCCTCCCAACTCCAGCAGCTGACGACCTGTATAAAATCAATAATATATTACTCTAAAAATCATCATTCATAAGTTAAACCAGTAACCAAAACAATGTTCTATGGTTGTCCTGATGACAAAAACTTACCTAGTGCTGGGAAATATGGCCAAAAATTGTTCATATCAGTTGACAAAGATAATTATCACGATAAAGGTCAAATCTGTTTTTCTTTCAAGTTTAAAGGCAGTTAATTAATTAAGGCAGGTAGTTAATTGTGGTTTTATCATCAGAACAAGATAAACAAATCTGTGGTGAATGTTGAGGATTTGTGGACTGAAAAGCCTTCACTAGGCGCGTTTCCATTACAGATTTGCACAAAACTTTGGCGATATTTTATAAATGTCGATAAAAAAGTATTGCGAAATGACGGCGTTTCCATTAACCAATGTTATGCGACTAAAACGTAACCTTTTGCCTCTCGCGATAAGTCATGGCAACGGATTTTGGTAAGATTTGACGGATTTTTGATATATTTATTCAATTATGGTACAATGGTACAATTAGGTTATGGTACATTGAAGAATGATTATATGACTTTTTACATACGCCATGTGACCTGTAAATGCGGAAAAAACGTTTCCATTGCAGTTTTGCGAATTATTCCTTTTTCGAATTGCCTGAAAAACCACCTCATGCAAGCGTAAAAACTTTTTTGCGATATATGGGAGTTTTTGCGAAATTGACGTGTTTACATTAGGCGTATTTTCAATTCGCAATTTTAATTTGCGCAATTTGAAGGGTAACGGAAACGTGTCTACTGTGTGTCTCCTGTTCTTCTGCGTCAGTGTTGTTGAGAATATCAGCGCTGTTTTAACAGACTTAAACTAGTTTAACCCTTGTGCAACCTTTCAGACATTTTTCTCCATTTTAGTTTTGTTTGTTTTTTGATACTTTTGCCTGTGTTAATGCTAACTGCACACATTTTGACTCAGGTGTGTATTTTTATTGGAATTTTAATATTCCACCCTCATTTCCTTTAATAAATTTATTTTGCACTAGGTACACAAAATAGTTCCTCAGCGCCTTTTGGACAAAAATGTCCCCATTGAAACCCATTAAAACTGCTATTTTCAATCACAGTGCCGTTGATGCAATTTTTGTTAATAGGCTTTCATTCTGTTGGCATTACATTTTTTACTATTTTTCACCAGATGGTGCCATTTTTTCAGGTTTGGTCTATAAAGCAAATACTGGCTTTATTCCTGTTTTCTGCTTCTGCATATTATAGAGACAATTGGATAAATAATGCAGCTATAATTGTGTGTGTGTTGTGTGTTTTGTGTGTGTTTGTAATATTTGAGAGAGATGAACTCTACTGTAAATCACAAATCAAGCACTGTGTGCAGCAGCAGAGTTTTGCTGGCATCTAATGGAGAAAATATGGTACTGCACCCAAACAAAATCTTACTGAAAGCTCATTTTTTGAGATATCAACCTCAAATTTGGAACACAACTAGTTTGGATTTATGGCTTTGATTTTTAGCAGGTTTAGAGTTCAACATGTTTCATATAATATATATTTTATATAAAATATTGTTCATAAACTTAAACCTGTATAACTTTTTTTGGTTTCACTTTTTAAACTTCAACAATAATCTGCCATGGTTCTTCTTTAAAATGAGACGAAACTTAAGTCTGTGCTCCCAAGCTTCAAATGATTATGACCGTTTTTTGACACGGACATTTTTGTCCACGATGGACCTATGTGTAACTTTTTTTTATTGATGCACAAGGGTTAAATAACTAAGACAATGCTGGTTTGTGTCTGAGACGTCTGATCTGAACTCGACCGCTTCTCGCTGGATCTCACAATGCTTTTAATAATCACAGTGTGATTGAGAAGCCAGCGAGTTACGCATTTGCTTTACGCAAGTAGCTCTGTTTTGCTCCACTTTTGGCACATTTGCCATTTAATGTTTCTCATAAGCAACAGATATGGCAGCGCTTATCAGTGGTTTTCGGTATATTTGGTATTAGCATCAGTGCAATGGTCGCAACACGTGTGCACACATTATTTGCATAGTGCAGAAACATATCAAGCATTTAGTGAACTTTATAATTTTATCAATGAAAATTTTAGCACAAGTACCAAGATAATCATCTCAGAGTAAACTTATCTTTGGTTTCAGTACATAGAGACATCGTCTGGCATCTGGTAATTAGCAGCCATGAGTGAATGAAAGATATTCCTGTGTTAACCATAAGTCTACCATAATTGATAAATGTGACCCTGGAGCACAAAACGCAGTCTTAAGTAACACAGGTATATTTGTAGCAATAGACAACAATACATTGTATGGGTCAAAATTATACATTTTCTTTTACAAAAAATCACATTATAAGTGTATATTAAGATCATGTTCCATGAAGTATTTTGTAAATTTCCTATTTTCCGTACATATCATTAAAACTTAATTCATTTGCATTAGCTAATATGACATTGCTAAGAACTTCATTTGAACAACTTTAAGGTGATTTTCTCAATATTATGATTTTTTTGCACCCTCAGATTTCCATGAATTTTACAAATAAGTTAAACGTATCTCAGCCAAATATCGTCCTATCATATACAAACCATACATCAATGGGAAAGCTAATTTATTCGATCTTTCAGATGGATCGGCATAAATCTCAATTTCGAAAAATTGACCCTTAGTGACTGGGTTGGTTGTGCTTCTCCAGGGTCACATATTTAATTGTTGCTGTATGCACGTGTTAAGTCCTCTTTCACTTTCCCATTGTAATCATTTAATAATAATAATAATAATAACAACAACCGTATCTTAATTTAAACTGTGAAATATTAAAACGGTGCATCCAAACACTGAGTGATAGCTCAATATTGCTTATTATCGTGATGCTTCAGCTGGTATCATACCATGAGACATAATTAAGGTATGGTCAGAACGCTAATACACAGAAACGTTGTGATGAAGGATGGGTTGGCTTTGCTATCAAAGCTAAAGGCATGTAACGTGAGTGTATAATGTTGATGTATGATTTGATATCAATGTGATGTTATTAATCAGATTTTTTTTAAATTATATATAAAAAGCTTGACCCTCTAACACCCTTCTATTTCTATTCTACTTGTTTTCTTTTTATTTATTATAAAAGAACATTATTATAATAACTGCTCTCTGATACTAGCTCTCTTTATTCTATTTCTATTCTATCTACTTTTGTTTATTATTATTAATAAAAATAAAGGTAAATGTGTACTGTTAGACTAACTGGGACTCGTCACAGCACTTAGTCTTTTGTTGGTTTGTTTGCTTCTATTGTCCTCATTTGTGAGTCGCTTTGGATAAAAGCGTCTGCTAAATGACTAAATGTAAAATAAAAGTAAATATAAATAATAAAACTCACCGAACCGTTCTTGTACCATCATGGCCACCTGTTTGCCCACCTGAGTGCTGCCTGTGAAGGACAGCAGACCCACTCGCTCATCTTTAGCCATGGCCGTGCTGCACACACACACACACACACAGAGAGAGAGAGAGAGAGAGAGAGAGAGAGACACACACACACACACACACACACGTACGTTTGTTTCTGTCAATTGTATGGACTTTCCATAGACTTCTATTACTTTTATACTGACCAAACAATATTTTCTGTCCCCTAACCCTAAACCTACCCCTTACAGAAAACCTGTTTGCATTCTTACGCCCGTTTCACACCGCAAGCGTGAGCGGCGCGTGAGCAGCGCGTCAGCATAACTACAGCGTTGCTGCAGCTGCAAACTCGCGAGAGTATTCACACCGGAAGCGTTTGTAGAGCTTGACGGCTGCAGCGGCTCCAAAGCAAAAAACATTCAATTCTGCCGTGAATCAGCTCTAGAAGTTTGTCATATTTTCTGGCTTTTTTTTCAGTACACCATACTTGCACCCAAACTGAATAATTAAAGACACGTTTATATCTTCTGTAGCCTACATATTTTGGATTCTTAATTTTCTTTTGACAACAATTCTTGTTAAAAACACTAGACATGCGTATTCTGTGCATTTTATGCTTGTTCTGTGCGTTTATAGCAGTTTTTGTGCAATTTTGTCCATCAAAAGTGTGCTGTCACTTTATTTGAGCGTGAGCAGCGCAGCAAAAATAGACTGGGCGCCGAAACGATCACTGCTCACGCGCTGCTCCCGGTGTGAATACACTGATTTGTTAACATGGGCGCCGAAGAAAATACGCGCTGCTCACGCACCGCTCACGCTTGCGGTGTGAAACGGGCGTTACACTTTCAGATAAACATCATTTACTATTTTGAATATTTTTTTCCTTTGTGGGGACCGCAGGCCAATCCCCACAATGTCAAAAAATGTCAGGTTTTACTATCCTTGTGGGGACATTTGGTCTCACACACACACAGACACACACAAACAGACACACACACACACACACACACAGACTGCTTTTCTCTGTCCAGTAAGAGTTTGGTTCTGGTTCTTGATGTACTAACGGTCTCATGTGATTGTGAAGTGCTAAACGGAGGACAGCACAAACATGCTTTATTTCAGTGGTGTATTGGTGTCGTACCCGATGTCAGCACCACCGCACGTCATAGCACAGATCGCTCCGGGAAGATGATTGCGCTCCAGCACCTCAGCTACAATCCTACACACAAACATGAAAAACAGCACAGCTACAGACCTTTAGAAACTCTAGGGTAACAATACATTATCAGTCCAAAATCAGTGCTATTTAAATGCCTGACGTTTGGGAATGTGATGGTGAGAGAGAGTTCTGGGAGATAATTATACTTAATCATTCAGATGGCAGACTTTGGCTCAGGTGTTTCAGAATGACAGCGTTTGAGATGGTGAGCAGTGATATTTAAGGAAACACTGATTTATTATTAATAAAAATACTGGGACTGACAGTCTCAGTAATTTTACAACCCGAATTCTGGAAATGTTGGCATGTTTTTTAAATTTGAATAAAATGAAAAATAAAAGACTTTCAAATCATATGAGCCAATATATTATTCACAATAGAACATAGATAACATAAATGTTTAAACTGAGAAATTTAAAATTTTATGCACAAAATGAGCTCATTTCATATTTGATGCCTGCTAGAGGTCTCAAAATAGTTGGGACGGGGGCATGTTTATCATGGTGTAGCATCTCCTCTTTTCAAGACAGTTTGAAGACGTCTGGGCATCGAGGTTATGAGTTTCTGGAGTTCTGGTGTTGGAATTTGGTCCCATTCTTGCCTGATATAGGTTTCCAGCTGCTGAAGAGTTCGTGGTCGTCTTTGACGTATTTTTCGTTTAACGATGCACCAAATGTTCTCCACAGGTGAAAAATCTGGACTGCAGGCCAATTCAGCACTGGACTCTTCTACTACGAAGCCATGCTGTTGTAATAGCTGCAGTATGTGGTTTTGCATTGTCCTGCTGAAATACACGTCCTCTGGAGGGGAGCATATGTTGCTCTAAAACCTTTATATAACTGTCAGCATTCATAGTGCCTTCCAAAACATGCAAGCTGCCCATACCGTATGCACTTATGCACCCCCATACCATCAGAGATGCTGGCTTTTGAACTGAACGCTGATAACACGCTGGAAGGTCTCCCTCCTCTTTAGCCCGGAGGACACGGCGTCCGTGATTTCCAACAAGAATGTCAAATTTGGACTCGTCTGACCATAAAACACTTTTCCACTTTGAAACAGTTCATTTTAAATAAGCCTTGGCCCACAGGACACGACGGTGCTTCTGGACCATGTTCACATATGGCTTCCTTTTTGCATGATAGAGCTTTAGTTGGCATCTGTAGATGGCATGGCGGTTTGTGTTTACCGACAGTGGTTTCTGGAAGTATTCCTGGGCCCATTTAGTAATGTCAATGAATCATGCTGATGAGTGATGCAGTGTCATCTGAGGACCCGAAGACCATGGGCATCCAACAAAGGTCTTCGGCCTTGTCCCTTACGCACAGAGACTTCTCCAGTTTCTCTGAATCTTTTGATGATGTTATGCACTGTAGATGATGAGATTTGCAAAGCCTTTGCAATTTGACGTTGTTTTTAAAGTATTCCACAATCTTTTTACGCACTTTCACAGATTGGAGAGCCTCTGCCCAGCTTTACTTCTGAGAGACTCTGTCTCTCTAAGACATCCCTTTTATAGCTAATCATGTTACAGACCTGATGGCAATTAACTTAATTAGCTGCTAGATGTTCTCCCAGCTGAATCTTTTCAAAATGTCTTGCTTTTTCAGCCCTTTGTTGCCCCCGTGCCAACTTTATTGAGAGCTGTAGCAGGCATCAAATTTGAAATGAGCTCATTTAAATGGATACAACTGTACAATTTTTCAGTTTAAACATTTGTTACGTGCTCTATGTTCTATTGTGAATAAAATATTGGCTCATGTGATTTGAAACTCTTTTAGTTTTCATTTTATTCAAATTTAAAAAGCGTCCCAACATTTCCGGAAATCGGGTTGTAAAAGAAACATTCTTTGAATGCATTCTGTAATTTAATTTAGTTCATGCTACTAAAACAAAGAACTTTGAAGTTGACCGTTTAGCCATTGGCTTGATTTACACATAGTCCCCCGGTTTTACAGACAAGGCGTAAGCCTAGTCGTAGACTAAAATATAAATCTGAGCTGTTTCAACTGAAAGAAACTTGCACTGATTGATCTTAAAACATATCAGTACCTTAGTTTTGTCTTAAGATGCACCCCAGTAATGCTTTTTTCTAAGGCATTTTTATAAAAATTACTTAAATGTCCTAATTGAACTATGGCCTAATCCTGGCTTAGGCTAAACCCTGTCTATGAAACTGGGCCAGTATGTTTTTACTAGGGATGCACTGAAATGTTGGCTGCCGAAAATGGCATTTTTGCGGTGTGACGCTCTGCTCTATGAATGTGTGTTCTGTTGAGTTGCTCAAGGCCCATGCGAACGCTCATGTACCACTCGTTCTCACAGGAAAAGCAAAGTCCACTCAAATACACAATATTTCTATGTAGTATACTTACTCCTGTTTGCACTAGTGCTAATGTGCTGTAACATGCCATGGCTTGTGACGCTCTGCTCTGCTCACATGCTCTGATAATAATAGCTTTGTAAGACTATTTGTATAATTGAACAAAAAAATCCGTTATATCTGATTCTTTTGCATAGAACTGAATAAAAATAAAATATTGATATTTAATAATATATTTTCTGTCCAATTTTACTTTCAATAAAAGAGTGGTTATTTTATTGGCTTGTATTTTTTAAATTCAGTATCATTAGTTAAATTAAACAAAATCTTACAAAAAAAATTGTATTTAATAAAATAAATAGTTATTAAAAAGCATGTTCGGTTTTGGTTTTCAGTCAAGTGCATCCATAATTTTCGTTTATTGGTCTTATGGCGAACGATTCATCCATGCATTTTTTTTATTCAACTTTTGTGACCTATTCAGAACGTCATAACATGCTCTTCCTGTGATACGCTGACACATGCATGACTGCATTCAGTGCATTCAGCTCTGCCTCCATTCTATGCAACACTAGCAGGGTTTCCATCCAAAGTTGTGAATTTAACTTATGCGCAAAATTGAAATATCGCATAAAACATTTGCGAGTGAGCACCGTTTCCAACCAACGAGTCAAAGAGAACAAAATCGTCACTTCCTGGTAAACTAGCACTAAATAGCCAATAGAAAACTAGGATAACCTACTGAATATAATAATTTTCATATATGAAAAGTGTATTACGCCTCAGAGCGAGCAGACGAAACAAATCCTGTCGCTGCTTTCGGAGGTGAATGCTGCTGTTTGGGAACAATATGCAGAAATATTATACAGAAATACTTTGATGACAGACTTTGCTCAGGTATTTCATAACATTTCAGATGCTGTGGTACGAGATCAGTCCGCTGCTAGTCAAGTCATCCCGTCTCATAGCGCAAAGTCACATTACTTTTTTGATGCGCTTGGAGGGATTTATTCGCAAAATGCATTTCCATCTCCCTTTATTCGCATTAACCCTTTATCGCACAAGTCAAAAACCACCTCAAGCGAGCGTAAAAACTTTTTTGTAAATTAAGGGATTTTTATTCTAAATTTTGTTCGAAAATACTTCAAAATGCGCATTAAAACAGGGTGATGGAAACCCAGCTACTGACTTTTCACAATGCAATAAATCCTAACAAATAAAATAACAAACAAATCAAGTCTCCCCCCATGTTTTTATTATTATTTTTTTTATCCGATTAGCTGTTTCACTCGTAAATACATGTGAAATGAGAATTCGGGTGGAAACGGATCCATGTCAGACGACAGAAAACCGTACCTGGTGACAGCGACGCTCGTGAGGGGTGTCGTCGGTGCTCCTTTCCTGTCAAGCAAAGGAATATAAGTCATCGACTGCACACTGAATGCTGTAACTACACATCCTGAGATAACCGAGGTCTAACCAGAGACAGACGTTGCCGCAGATGAGAGCGATGGCGTTGTTCCAGCCGTATACAGCCACGGGAAAGTTAAAGGCGGTGATGATTCCTACCAAACCCACAGGATTCCACTGTTCGATGAGCGCGTGCCCCGGCCCTCGAAGCACACAGACACAACACTCAGCGTCTGCATTCATCTCAGCGCTGTCGATCTGCATGCATATCAGAAGCGTAACCAGAACTCACTTTCTGAGGGTAAAATGGGTCCGCCGATCATACGGGACAGTCCTACAGCATAGTCGCAGACGTCCACATACTCCTGCACCTCGCCGACACCCTCCACATAGATCTTACCCATCTCCAGAGACACCTGCACACAGCACACCGCTGTCACGCCGCTCACGCCTGACGATTCACAGCCGTCTCAATGCAATCTTACCAAGCTGCCGAGAGCTTTGATCTTCCCTCTTAAAGCGTCTCCGATCTGCCGGACGATTTCACCTCTCTTTGGAGCAGGAACCTGGATGCAGGAGGAATTATGGTTATTGTTTTCCTCAAGATTATTTAATTAGGGTCCAAGCACTGAAAGAGGATTTATTAGGGCCCAGGGCCCGGTTGCATGGAAGTCCTTAAGTAATTTGACTTAGGGGTATCCCTGAGGTAAGGGATTTCTTTGCAACAAATGTCTTAACTTACCTAAGTGTTTATACTAAGCATTTCACGGTAGTTCCTGGCAACATACGGCAATGGGTGCCGCGGTTGCTATAGCTACTACATCTCACAATAAACATAGATATGTATATCTCTGACAATAAACAGAACATAACGAAATACAAACCTAATCAACTAAAACACGAACAAATAAACGAGCGCTGCCTGTTTCTGTGCTGTGAGTCGTTACCAAGGAAACCGCTTTGCTTCTGAAGTGAAAGCACCCCCTGCTGAGCAATGATGGAAATGTTAATAAATGTGAAAATTAATCCATGTTTTGACGAGTTGTAAATGTGAACAGGTGGATCGACAAGAATGCATAATAAAAATCTAATCAGTTAAGGCATACATTACATTTATATTGTTATTTAATTAATGTAGGCTAATAATTGATTCATAATAATTGTTTAAGTTAATATAATAATTGATACAACCTATCCATTTTCTTAAATTATATACAATTTTTTCATGCAAGTCATGCATTTTACAGTTTAATATGTTACCTAGTCATTGCCCTACTATGCTTATATGATATTTTATTTGTGCAGGTCTTAAAAAATGTCTTAAGTCTTACATTTGAGCTTAAAAATACTGAGATTAAGATGACTTAAGGAAGCTGTTTTGGTTCCTTAAATGTATCAAGGTGAAATAGTTACTAAGGACTTTGTAGCAACGCTTAAGGGGGCACTTAGATAATTAAGGGGAATATTTAATGACAGCCTTAAGGTCCCTTTAGGATTTTTCTTGCAACCCAAGTTTCACTAAGGGTTCCCTTAAGCTTATAACTAAGGGATTTCTTAGCTTAAGGGCTTTCATGCAACCGGACCCAGGATCTCAACTCCACTTCTGGGTTCTCACCGTCTCTCTTGATCTGAATCAGGGGTGTTAAATAAGAGAGACGCACTAAATGAGCAGAGCAATGGGTCGCCAGGCCTGGAGCTGAGAGCCAGTGCTTTAGATCACACTAGAGCTGTGTGTTTGCTGAAGGAGGCTGATCACATACTAACTACACGTGACAAGATTCCAGCGACAAGCAATGTGTGTGTCCACACTAGACTCAATTCAATATCACAGCCAATCAGAAGTGTGTGTGGGCGGAGCCTCTCTGCAAGCGCACTGCTCTCGCAACGAATAATCTAATTCATAAATATTAAGCCTTTTTAACATCATTACATGTACATACTGAGTGACTGATAACATCTTTGTTATCGTTGGTTCACAGTTTCATCTTTGCTTGAATTTATTTTCAAGATCTGAGGTAAGCTATCTATTGTTGCTTTCAGTATGGCTATAAGATCACGCAATATGATATTTAAACTCATATTAGACATGCTTAACTGTGAACAATCACCTGAGATTATCTACTGTCGTATAGTTTGTATGTTGCGATGTCGCGGAAATGGAAACCGTTTCTAAATTAGAAATTTTGCGTGTTGCCGTCGCGGCTAGTTAGGACATTTACATTTACATTTACATTTAATCATTTAGCAGACGCTTTTATCCAAAGCGACGTACAAATTGAGGAGAACAATAGAAGCAATCAGACCATTCGAAGAGAGCACATCAGTATACAAGTGTCTATGACAAGTCTCAGTTAGTCTAGCAACAGTACACAGAATAAAGCATAGGATTTTTATATAATTTTTTTTTTTTTTTATCATTATTTAGAAATAGAATAGGATAAAGTTAGTAATTAGTTAGTCAGGTGCTGGCGAAAAAGATGTGTCGTTTAGGATGGTTTTCTTTGAATAATGGCTAAAGACTCAGCTGTTCGAATTTGAGATCGGGAGGTCATTCCACCAGCTGGGCACAGTCCAGGAAATAGGTCCGTGAGAGTGATTTGGTACCTCTTTGGGATGGCACCACAATTGACGTCGTTCACTTTCAGAACGCAAGCTTCTGGAGGGCAACATAAGTTTGAACCAGCGAGTTTAGGTATATTGGTGCAGTGGCAGTTGTGGTCTTGTAGGCAAACAATCAGTACACTTGAATTTGATGCGAGCGGCTATTGGTAGCCAGTGTAAACCTGATGGAAAGAGGGTTAACGTTGAGCTATTTTTTGGCATACATTAAATTGACCACTCATGGCTGCTGGCATTCTGGATCAAGTTGCAGAGGCTTGATTAGTACATGCTTTGGGAAGGCCCGCCGAAGGGAGCATTACAATAGTCACAGTCTGGAGAGAACCAAGAGCTATGGACAAGGAGTTAGTGCGGCTTGCTCTGACAGGAAGGGCCTAAGAATCGTTCCTAATGTTGTATAAGACAAATCTGCAGGATTCTCGGAGCCGTTGTAGCAATATGGTCTGTGAAGCTTAACTGATAAACATCGATCACAACTCCAAGGTTACCTAGTGCAGTAACCTGGAAGGAGTTATGGTTGGAACGAATCAGCCAATGTATAGAGAAAGTTGTGGTAAGAAGTGATGGGTTGGCAGAACGAACACGAGCAGTTTGTTTCTGTTCAAAGATTGAGCTGAACGGTGATGGTCCATCATCCAGCTAGAAATGTCACTCAGACAGGCTTGCAATGCGATCTGTTACCGTCGGATCATCTGGTTGGAATTGAGAAGTAGAGGTTGAGTGTCATCAGCATAGCAGTGGTAGGAATAAGCCATGCTTCTGAATAACCAATCCTAATGACGACATGTAGATGGAGAAGAGAAGTGGTCCATAGCACTGAGCCTTGAGGAACTCCAGTACGCAAGAAGATTGTGACTTTGAATACCTCACCCCTCCAAGACACCCTGAAGGACCTATCTGAGAGGTAAGACTCGAACCATCAGGAGGGACGGTTCGCTAGATGCCCATCTTTCTGAGGATGGACATGAGGATCTGGTGGTTAACTGTGTCAAAGGCAGCAGACAGATTCCAGCAAGATGAGTACAGAGGATTTGGAAGCTGCTCTTGCCAGTCTCAGAGGCCTCAGTAAAACGAAGAGTAGGTGCAGTCATCAGTTGAAGTGTCCCACTTCTGAAGCCAGAATTGGTACTGTTGTCCAGGAATGTTGTTCTGATTTGCAGAGGACAAAACGACTCTGATTAACATGGAATAAGATTAGTTTCTTCTTATCTTTGGCGGTGTCGCGTGTAGTTAGGACACGGTGTGAGTCTTCAGCTGGTTGTAAGAAGTGTGTCACATTATAGTGCAACGCTTTGAAAATCCTCTAGCTATTACCATGAATCTCAGTGTCAGAAATGATGTCAATTATACAAGATGTAAAATGGCAGAAAGGATTTCTGGATATGTTAAGCAGTGTTGCCTCTTCTTTTGGCTATGTTTACATGCATCCAAATAATCCGTTAGTTAATACGGATTGAAGGCTCAATCGGACTGAAATGCCTTCATGTAAACACCTTAATCGACCCGACTGAGCTCGATCTGAATGAAGTTTCGATCTGCCGATTGAAACGGGTGGTTTATTACCTTCCTCTATATATGATGACTTTAAAACTAGTCATTAAGAGGTCAATCTTTTCAAAATTGAGATTTATGCATTCATCTGAGAGCTGAATAAAATAGCTTTCTCACTTGATGGTATAGTTTTGTTATGATAGAACAATATTTGTAAATCTGGAATCTGAGGGAGCAAAATAGAATCCATACATATTGAGAAACATCACTACTATTAAAGTTGTATCAAATTAAGTTCTTAGCAATGCATATTAACTAATCAAAAATTAAAGGTTTTGATATATTTACGGTAGGATAATTTTTACTAAATATCTTCATGGAACATGATCTTTACTTAATATCCTAATTGATTTTTGTCATAAATCAGAATAAATTGCATTCAATTTTTGAACCCATATCAATGTATTGTTGGCTATTGCTACAAATATACCTGTGTTACTTACGACTGCTTTTGTGAATGTTTTACTGTGTTGATAAATATAAGCAGTCACGGCACAGCGGTTTATATGGTAATATTTATCCAAATATGGAATACAATTATTAATTCTGCTGTCTTAAATACAACAAAGTAAACAGTGTGGATGAACGGTTTATTACTGTCACAAACAGCGGGAAACTCTATTCGTGTAATGCAGCGCATATTCAAAACTAATCAATTTTGATTTGAAGCATTGTTAACATATTTAAAAGCAATCACTAATCATACCCAATCGCTTTAATTAACGTTCATGTAACACTTACATTTAGATTACATAATTATTTGTGTAATTTGAATTCAGTCCAAATGAAACAAAATTGTGCATGTAAACATAGTAGGGATGCGCGGTATAGCGGTACTGGATCAAAATACGGTAGTATATATTTTATATATATTTTGCTCAATTCGGAAAAAATATTTCATACGCTAAGCTGTTGTGAAGTGCACCTGTATTATTTTTGGAATGAGTTACAGTTTTGCTTCCACAATTGCTGCTTCAACCGGTAAATATGACGACAGAACTAATTCACGATGATTATCAAACAGATGAAACTGTCAACACACCCGACATTAATAAACCAAACAGAACAGTAGAAGTGAAATATGGCATTACCTCTGCATACATATAACTTTAGATTGATAAAGCTGAACGAACTGACCACAGGTAGGCAACACATCATAACCCTTTTTCAAGCATTAGTCTCTTGCTCATCCTGATCTTTCAGAGAATTAAGTAGCTCGATCAGGTGAGTGCATCATTCATACATTAATATTTCATTTAATTATTTACAACTAAAGATCAACGGTTCAACACAGATGTGATACAGTAGCTCAAATTGTGCATTTGAGACACACTAAGAACCATGTGAAGTTGTGGTCACGTAATATACGGTCACTTGCATTTCATATGCAATCGAATATTAATTGAATGTATGAATTAAGCAAGAGTTTTGCTATATTAATGTTAGCGTCAATGTATTATGAAGGGAATGTTTCTGCTAATATGAAGCAGCCGAGAGAGAGATTTATGATTTTATTTATATGCTTTATCCGGAGTCTGAAAATCAAATTTGAGAGAAGAGAGAGAATTAATTAACGTGATTTTGAATATTTACTTTGACTGTTTAAGAATAAACACTTTACAATAAAAACATACAATTTGTATTTAAACTTCAGTTGTAATTGTTTTATCCGCCTTCAAACTCAGTCCATAAATGTAGACTCACATGTTCTACTGGCAGGTCATATTTGCTTAACATTTTGATACAAAGGTATTAAGATAGGAATCTGTTTTTACTTATTATTATTTAATAAAATTGTTTTCAATTCACTTATCTTATTGAGGCTGGTTATTATGTCAGGCTATAGTAATCGATACCGAGGTATTACATTCTGGTATCGTACCGAAGCCAAAATTTATGGTATCAAGCCATCCCTAAAACAATATTGCCATTGAGGCTCTTAACATGATTAAAATTATCGAAAATGTAATTGTATTGACATATCCGCTAAACTGCATACAAATGTTTGCTATACTTTAAAGGGTTTTGTTCTTAGGCTTTCTCCCAAACCAGTTAATCAGAAGTTGCATGGTTATAAAACCGGATTTGGAGAAAGTTACAAATAAAATATGGAAATCATTTACATAATTTGTGTCAGGTGTAGATTACTCAGATAGTTAATAATGAAAGCTTACATCTGCCCACACTTTCCACGCGTCTTGTAGCTTTCTGTGACAGTCTCCTCATATTCTGCCATGGTTGCCTGGTTTAAAGACAAGAATTCATTCAGGTAGAAGAGTCACGTCTTTTAATGTGCGTTTATTCATTTATTGTGTTTATGAACTAAAGCAGAGTTTGGCTCACCTGGCGCACTCGGGCAATGGGTTCATTGCTGGCTGGACAGTATGAAGTGACCATCCTGTGAAACAGAGAATGCATTAAACAGATCATCCTTACAGTAAAAAACATCTACTGACAGTACAAAACAGCAACGCTGTAAACAATATTAGCATTCTGCCAATGCTATTATTACCCAGCTACATGAATTATTAAACATTGCAGGTTTAGCACATTTTTGCCTTTGCAAACAATTTTTTCCTAAACTATACTAAATGTTTGCATCATCTTTCATATCCAATATCTTACATTTTAAGTCAATAAATCCCGAGGATGAGGTTGAATTGTGACAGTGGCATTTAAATGCTGTTTAATGAAGCTTCGGAGGAAGCATGAATGCAGTTGACATTTGCAAAATTACCTAAGATTAACAGTTTGCTTTTTTTTTTTTGCTGTTAATGTTGTTTGAATATTCAAATGTGAAATGTTCAAACATGCAATGGTAACTTTTACATATGAAACCACACTTAGTCTTAATCAGCATGAGTTCGTAGAGTCATTTCATTCAAACCAAATGTGTTCAAACGGCTGATTAATGTGTTTAATTGAACTGGTCACTGAATCATTGACTCACTTTGATTCGTTCAAATAACACTGAATCATTCAGTAACTAAACACTCTTACTGTGTTGCTCAGTATCTAAGTGAATCTATTGTTAGTCAATATTGTGTCTAAAATGCAAGTTCCACTTTAATATTAACTATGTTTATTGAGCTGTTGCATATAAATCATATGTCACGTTTGCAATCGTGACTGATGTGTGGTGAAGCCAGCACTCTTGGTTGTGGTGTGCTGCTTATGCATTCGATCCGATCACTCCGGATCAATATCGAGCTCCGATACGAATAGAGACGATCAGATCGAGACCGATCCAAATCCCATATTGTGCGTATACTATTCTGTGTTATTGTTGAGCCCCACGAAAGCACTAAAAGCATTATAAAGTCACCATACAGTTAAAGCCGCTCTGTGTTGAGTTACCTTTCGTATTATATCTCTTTTGCGCAATGAAAGATTATTAATAGTCTTTCTTGTTCTGTCCTATCATATGCTGCTGCCTTCATTACTGTGCTATAGATTTAAAAGAAATGTTTTAATTTTATAGTATATATTTATACATAAATGTATTTGCTTGTTTTTTCATGAATGTATTTTACAACCATACAAAGAGCAATGTGTGCCATTTCACCAGATTTAGTAAAGTACACATTCACTTTTAATTGTAAATAAAAATGTTTCACTAGGTTTTATAAAATTATTGTGCACCCGTGAGTATCTTTTGCTGCTGAATTATCCACTAACCGAGTTTATAATAGTATTTTTGTCAGCTTATGATTTTTTCATTTGTTATTTTTCATTAAAATGAAGTTATCTATATGTAGTAGATTGTGTTTAACACTCAAAAGAGTGACGCTCAGGTCAACACACAGAAGAATAGAAATTGTACATCGATTTAAAATAAAAACAAACGCTGATATCGGATTGGATCGGTGTCGGCAGATACTCGGTGCCAAACATTCAAATTTCAGTAGGCGGGGTTTATTTTTGTGATGTCACAAATACAGGAAAACATCTTTGTAGTCCAAACGAGCCGTTGTTGTAGTTCTTGAAAAGGGATTTAAAAAAAAAAGTGCACTTTGAGATTTGTAACTTTGTAGATCGTTTTATGCCCAAACATACACAGTGACTAAAGTTCAAAAGTGAACAAGCATAATAGGACCCCTTTAAATTAATATAATAATTAATATGTTTGACTTATCCCTTTTCATAAAAATGATTTAAAGGCTGAAATACCTTTTTATAAGATTTTAGTTTTTGTGAAAACCTGTATCTGAATTGTAAATCATGGCATTTTATGGCGTAATATGTTACCATAGATATTGTCCAGCCGCACTCATACGGTGTTCATTTACTTGTGCAGCTCAGTCATAAATTGCCTTAATTTAATTCTGCAAATACCCTGTAAATAGTAAAATAAACTCTTTCCTTGATATTTGTGTATTGAAAATGTTTTTGACTGATATTTATGGTCTTTTTTTATTTGGGCTAGTTAAATTAATTTTCAGGCTACCAGAATCTGAACCAGGGATTTTGATAATTGTGCGAGCCCTGTTCACGTTCACACTATTGCCACAGATGTGTTACTTTGTGCACTCTTCATATCACAGTCCTGCAAAGATGACTGAAGCTGTACTCGCGATTGCTGTTTGTGGCAGAGCATGAGGGCAGCTGTGTGTTAGGTCAGACGAGCAATCGTCAGTGAATGGTGAGATATCTCTAGTAATATGGTCCCGCCCGACCGCATGAAAACATCATCTCTGTACCGTCTGTATCATCTCAGTGAGCTTTCTTGAGGCTGTAAGCAAATTCACTGTTATCTGACGTTTCAGTGTGGATGAGAAATGTTTGGAAAACGCTTGAAAGCGCTTTAAAATGAAAATACCGTTTTCAAATGTATCCAGATTAATGTAGACATAGCCTTAGTTTAATTAATGAAGACATCGCTTACTCTTCTCGTCACCTGCACCGGCCGTCACCATTCATAAGAAACTGAAGTAGTGACTAGTGTTGTCAAAAGACCCGGTACTTGGTACTAAAAAGAAGAAAACGTCACGGTACCAGGTGTCTTTAAGTCCCGGTGGTACCGAGTACCCGGTCGACCCGGTTCTTGCTGCGTGATCTGAAAGCTGCAGATGCGCTCGCTTCAGAAAAGCACTGAGACGTGCGACATCCAACGGAGGAAATGCATCAAACTAATAACACTTTAAAGACTGACACCCGGATCAAATGAAAGAGTTCAAGCAGGTAAGTTTCAATTTAATATTTAGATATACTGTTATGAATATTATTCCATATTTGAATTTGAATGTCGGATTAAAATAAACTGCTGTTATAGCGGAGTTAATCGTTAGTATAAGCGCGGCTAACGCTAATATAATGAGCATTAGAATGAAGTTGCTTAACTACTTAATGCGCCTATATCTTTTATTAGGGTAAAAACAACAGGAGGACATGATGGTATTTACTATTGTTACACACCAGAGGCTTTTAAATGAATTGTGAATCTAAAATATGCGTGTTGGAGAATGTACAAACAGTTAATAGTGTTTATGTCAGATCAGTCCGTCAGAAAACAGTTCTGGCATGGTTTTTTTTTTTTTTTTAGTATTACAGTTTGTATTAAATGAAAGTATGACTTTACAATGACTTGTTATTATCTAACATCAACTTACAGTGAGTGAACAATATATTTTTACAACACTAATTAATGTTTGTGAATGTTATTTAATACAAACACATGATCATTCATGTTTGTTCATTGTGCATTAAATAATTTTAAAAGATTGAACTTTGATTGATTGATTTTATATATTTGTAAATTTTGAAATTAACCCTAAGAAGAATAATTGCAATATATAACTATTGTTTATGTGATAGGTCATGCTATCTAAAAGATGTAATCTTATTGTAAAGTGTTTTTAATACTACAGTTTCCATCTATTTGATATACACTTGTCTTAAAATATATGATCTTATCTAAATGTATTATAAAAGCTGAGGTCTGTTATTTACTGAAATGTTATATTTTAGCTGGAGTCAATGATATAATGTTTCATTCGGTCACAGATGTTCAGCAGAAGCAGAAATATGACAAACTTTTGGGTGGAACTTGTTTACTTTTATTAATTGTGGAAAAACTTGAAATAATTTTAAATAAGCATAAAAAATGGCATTGGTTTTTGTGCAGTTTATTTTTGTTTAACTTTATTAATAAAAATGTGTTTTTTAATTAGCATATTTTTGTGTTTTGCTTTAGTACCGAGATCCGTGGATTTTCACTGGTATTGGTACCGAACACTGAAATGCTGGTACCGTGACAACCCTAGCAGTGACCACACTTCAACACAGTTTACTTTATTACTCCAGTAAAAACAACAGCAAGTAGATATATTCTTCACAAATAAGGTTGAATTGTATAGCTGTTAATGTGTCATGTCTATGTCTGCACTTGTGTAATAAATACATAAACACTACTAGTAGTTTGTATACTAGTTAAGTTGGCTTGAGAAAGCTATCTATCTATCAATCTATCTATCTTTCTATAATATGACTCTATCTATCTATAATCTGACTCTATCTATCTATCTATCTATCTATCTTTCTATAATCTGACTCTATCTATCTATCTATAATCTGACTCTATCTATCTATCTATCTATCTATCTATCTATCTATAATCTGACTCTATCTATCTTTCTATAATCTGACTCTATCTATCTATCTATAATCTGACTCTATCTATCTATCTATCTATCTATCTATCTATAATCTGACCCTATCTATCTATCTATAATCTGACTCTATCTATCTATCTATCTATCTATCTATAATCTGACCCTATCTATCGATCTATCTATCTATCTATAATCTGACCCTATCTATCTATCTATCTATAATCTGACTCTATCTATCTATCTATCTATAATCTGACCCTATCTATCTATAATCTGACCCTATCTATCTATCTATAATCTGACTCTATCTATCTATCTATCTATCTATCTATCTATCTATAATCTGACTCTATCTATCTATCTATAATCTGACCCTATCTATCTATCTATAATCTGACTCTATCTATCTATAATCTGACTCTATCTATAATAATTAATATGTTTGACTTATCCCTTTTCATAAAAATGATTTAAAGGCTGAAATACCTTTTTATAAGATTTTAGTTTTTGTGAAAACCTGTATCTGAATTGTAAATCATGGCATTTTATGGCGTAATATGATACATTGTCCAGCCGCACTCATACGGTGTTCATTTACTTGTGCAGCTCAGTCATAAATTGCCTTAAAGATGAAATTCTGCAGATACCCTGTAAATAGTCAAATAAACTCTTTCCTTGATATTTGTGTATTGAAATGTTTTTTATTTGGGCTAGTTCCATTAATTTTCAGGCTACCAGAATCTGAACACTACCAGGGATTTTGATAATTGTGCGAGCCCTGTTCACGTTCACACTATTGCCACAGATGTGTCACTCTTCATATCACAGTCCTGCAAAGATGACTGAAGCTGTACTCGCGATTGCTGTCTGTGGCAGAGCATGAGGGCAGCTGTGTGTTAGGTCAGACGAGCAATCGTCAGTGAATGGTGAGATATCTCTAGTAATATGGTCCCGCCCGACCGCATGAAAACATCCTCTCTGTACCGTCTGTATCATCTCAGTGAGCTTTCTTGAGGCTGTAAGCTAATTCACTGTTATCTGATGTTTCAGTGTGGATGAGAAATGTTTGGAAAACGCTTGAAAATGAAAATACCGTTTTCAAATGTATCCAGATTAATGTAGACATAGCCTTAGTTTAATTAATGAAGACATCGCTTACTCTTCTCGTCACCTGCACCAGCCGTCAGCATTCATAAGAAACTGAAGTAGTGGCTAGTGTTGTCAAAAGACCCGGTACTTTGGTACCAAGTCGGTACTAAAAAAATGAAAACGTCACGGTACCAGGTGTCTTTAAGTCCCGGTGGTACCGAGTACCCGGTCGACCCGGTTCTTGGGTACCACCTCGCGGCTAACGCTAATATAATGAGCATTAGAATGAAGTTTCTTTATTAACTACTTAATGTGCCTATATCTTTTATTAGGGTAAAAACAACAGGAGGACATGATGGTATTTACTATTGTTACACACCAGAGGCTTTTAAATGAATTGTGAATCTAAAATATGCGTGTTGGAGAATGCACAAACAGTTAACAGTGTTTATGTCGTATCAGTCCGTCAGAAAACAGTTCTGGCATGTTTTTTTTGCTAGTTAGTTGCTAGTTGTTGTTGTTCTTGGCTGGATAACTAGCAGGTTTAAAAGCCCTTTAAAATTAAATATGTACACAGTTTGTATTAAATGAAAGTACAGTCAAATCTCCTGTATAGACTTTACAATGACTTCATGTTATTATCCAACATCAACAATATATTTTTACAACTAATTAATGTTTGTGGATGTTATTTAATACAAACACTTGATCATTCATGTTTGTTCATTGTGCATTAAATAATTTTAAAAGATTGAACTGATTGATTTTATGTATTTGTAAATTTTGAAATTAACCCTAAGAAGAATAATTGCAATATATAACTATTGTTTATTTGATAGGTCATGTAAAGTGTTTTTAATACTACAGTTTCCTTCTATTTAATATGCACTTGTCTTAAAATATATGTAATCATATCTAAATGTATTATAAAAGCTGAGGTTTGTTATTTACTGAAATGTTATATTTTAGCTGGAGTCAATGATCTAATGGTGTATTCGGTCAGACTCAGTCCACTGCTTTACTAATATTATATTTTCCTTTTCCAGCTGCAGGAAGATCATGAAGCTCCAGAAACCTAAACGTTTCAGAGATAGCAGAAATATGACAAACTTTTGGGTGGAATTGTTTACTTTTTTCATACTTTTATTAATTGTGGAAAAACTTGAAATAATTTTAAATAAGCATAAAAAATGGCATTGGTTTTTGTGCAGTTTATTTTTGTTTAACTTTATTAATAAAAATGTGTTTTTTAATTAGCATATTTTTGTGTTTTGCTTTAGTACCGAGATCCGTGGATTTTCACTGGTATTGGTACCGAACACTGAAATGCTGGTACCGTGACAACCCTAGCAGTGACCACACTTCAACACAGTTTACTTTATTACTCCAGTAAAAACAACAGCAAGTAGATATATTCTTCACAAATAAGGTTGAATTGTATAGCTGTTAATGTGTCATGTCTATGTCTGCACTTGTGTAATAAATACATAAACACTACTAGTAGTTTGTATACTAGTTAAGTTGGCTTGAGAAAGCTATCTATCTATCAATCTATCTATCTTTCTATAATATGACTCTATCTATCTATAATCTGACTCTATCTATCTATCTATCTATCTATCTTTCTATAATCTGACTCTATCTATCTATCTATAATCTGACTCTATCTATCTATCTATCTATCTATCTATCTATTCTATAATCTGACTCTATCTATCATTTCTATAATCTGACTCTATCTATCTATCTATAATCTGACTCTATCTATCTATCTATCTATCTATCTATCTATAATCTGACCCTATCTATCTATCTATAATCTGACTCTATCTATCTATCTATCTATCTATCTATAATCTGACACCTATCTATCGATCTATCTATCTATTTTCTATAATCTGACCCTATCTATCTATCTATCTATAATCTGACCTCTATCTATCTATCTATCTATAATCTGCTTATATCTACTATCTATCTATCTATAATCTGACCCTATCTATCTATCTATAATCTGACTCTATCTATCTATCTATCTATAATCTGACTCTATCTATCTATTCTATAATCTGACTCTATCTATCTATCAATCTATCTATAATCTGACCCTATCTATCTATTCTATAATCTGACTTACTCTATCTATCTATAATCTGACCTATCTATCTATCTATCTATCTATAATCTGACTCTATCTATCTATCTATCTATCTATAATCTGACTCTATCTATCTATCTATCTATCTGACTCTATCTGACCTCTATCTATCTATCTATAATCTGACTATCTATCTATCTATCTATCTATCTATCTATAATCTGACTCTATCTATCTATCTATCTATCTATAATCTGACCTATCTATCTATCTATCTATCTATAATCTGACTCTATCTATCTATCTATCTATATCTATCTATCTATCTGACTCTATCTATCTATCTATAATCTGACTTTCTATCTATCTATCTATAATCTGACTCTATCTATCTATCTATCTATCTATAATCTGACCTCTATCTATCTATCTATAATCTGACTCTTCTATCTATCTATCTATAATCTGACCTATCTATCTATCTATCTATCTATCTATCTATAATCTGACTCTATCTATCTATCTATCTATCTATAATCTGACTCTATCTATCTATCTATAATCTGACTCTATCTATCTATCTATAATCTGACTCTACTCTATCTATCTATCTATCTATAATCTGACTCTATCTATCTATCTATAATCTGCCACTCTATCTATCTATCTATAATCTGACTCTATCTATCTATCTATCTATCTATAATCTGACTCCTATCTATCTATCTATAATCTGCCACTCTATCTATCTATCTATAATCTGACTCTATCTATCTATCTATCTATCTATAATCTGACTCTATCTATCTATCTATAATCTGACTCTATCTATCTATCTATCTACCTAATCTGACTCTATCTATCTATCTATCTGACTAATCTGACTCTATCTATCTATCTATAATCTGACTCTATCTATCTATCTATCTATAATCTGACTCTATCTATCTATCTATCTATAATCTGACTCTATCTATCATATCTATAATCTGACTCTATCTATCTATCTATAATCTGACCCTATCTATCTATCTATCTATCTATAATCTGACCACTATCTATCTATCTATCTATCTATAATCTGACTCTATCTATCTATCTATCTATCTATAATCTGACTCTATCTATCTATCAAACTTTAAGATTTTAAAACTATGTTAAACTTCAAACTATTTCAGACTGAAAACTTCAAACTTAAACTTATAAAACTTTTAAAACTTAAACTTTTAAAACTTAAACTTTTAAAACTTAAACTTTTTAAAACGTTCTGGTCCGGCTTTCTCAAGCCAACTTAAAGTTTGTTCACAAACGTTTTTATCTAGTTTAAAGTAAAGTTGTAGGAAAGAGCTACAGAGCAGCACATCAAGCTGGAGAACACGTGATTTAATACATGTAAGGTTACACGTTATTTTACAGTGTAATTATACATTTAAGTACTAAATAATCATATTTCAGTACATGTGCTTACTATAGGGTTTGTCTTAGGGTTACTTGCATGTAATTATGCATAATATATTGTTGTTATAATAGTAAGTACATGTAACAAGGACACCTTATTAATAATAAGTTACCACTTATTCCTATCAGCATTTTTCACAGACTGTAGATGTTTTACTTGATAAGCTGATGTTTAATTTCAGTTAGAAATAAGTGACTCTTAGCTGTTCAGAAGTCATGAGTGAGGATGAAGCAGGTTAACACACTTTAACTAGTAGCCTTGACTAGCGCTGTGAACTGTACTCGCGAAGCACAAGCCTATAAACTAACTCAAGTGAAGCAACGGTGTATTTGATCGTGAAACAGTGAGATCGCCGCGGGTCGGCTATATTTATCTCGCGTCGCGTCGCGTCGCGTCGCGTGTGATCCTCTCACCTGGCCCTGACCGCCCCAGGAGCCGTTATACACCCCGGCGTTGTCCTCGCTGAGGCCCAGCTCTTTCAGCCAGCTGTACTGCGGCCGGTTAACGAGCAGCGTCGACATGTTCAGCGATCCAGCTCCGATACACCGCGACAGTTTAGTCCTCAGAGCGAAGAACCGCGCCGCTCGCTGCGTCAGCACGCGCTGCATCCTGAACTGACGCACGCAACAGAGCGCCTCGCGCATGCCGTCCGCGGTCACGTGCGTACGGCGCTTCTGATTGGTCCGCCAGAGACTCACCCCTTCAAAGACTGTAAATGTGCAAAACACATATGTGACCCTGGAGCACAAAACCAGTCATAAGGGTCAATTTTCTGGAATTGAGATTTATGCATCAGCTGAAAGCTGAATAATTAGCTTTCCATTGATGTATGGTTTGTTATGATAGAACAATATTAGTAAATCTGGAATCTGAGGGTGCAAAAAAATCTAAATATTGAGAAAATCACCTTTAAAGTTGTTCAAATGAAGTTCTTAGCAGTGCATATTACTAATCAAAAATTAAGTTTTGATATATTTACGGTAGGAAATTTACTAAATATCTTCATGGAACATGATCTTAATATCCTAATGATTTTTGGCGTAAAAGAAAAATTGATAATTTTGATCCATACAATTGGTTATTGCTACAAATATACCTGTGTTACTTAAGACTGGCTTTGTGTACCCATTAAACCCACCAAAACCTACGGTTAGGTGTTTTTCATAGATATTGACATTAAGAAAAATCATTTGCTAAAATGCAAGATTTATCTCTCATTTGAAAATGTATTAATAAGTTGATGTACTTTTAAAATTAAAATATTTTATGACATGGCATGGGCTTAATTGGTACTTCAGCACATTTAAACCCGCATCGTGACTGATTCACACAAATATTTACATTTATTGATTTTAAAGAAGTAAACATCATGATATTTATTCAGTGAGAGCCAATTATTTAAAATAAAATTGCAACACATTAGCAGATGGTGCAAAACAGTTTTTAATCTCTCTGTAATAAGTAAGTTAAGGTAAAAGCACACAAAGAACTGTTATTAAACACTTTCACTCAGAAAACTGATCAAAGTTTGAGAAATATCTCAATGAAACACATAAATAGTACCACAGTGAGAAATGATAAAAAAGACAATGTTTTACTTTAAAAATGTAAAATATGTTTACAAAAACATGCATGAACTTCAATATACTGTCATTTTCATTGAGTCAACATTAAGAAATGTTACGTTTTCTTCATTCAAGGTGTTGGCTATAGTTTGCATGTGTTTTGTGGCACTGTATCATTTAAGCCCATCTTTAAAAATAGTTAATTTATTAAAATAATATGCTCTGTATGATGCATTTATATGTAAATTAATATAAGATGAAGATAAAATCTTATCTTTCAATATGGTGATTAGCTAATTAAACTCATCTTTACATTTAAAGAAACATGATATAAATGATAAAGTGCTATTTGTTCATACACAAAAAAACAATACATTTGTCTCTTATTTGACGTAATATTAGTGTATGCCGTCAAAAGGGATAAAAGACACTGTTTTGTCTTTACCAAAGAATATATTTATATTTAATATATTTAGCAAAGAAGTGTCTGAAGACTGCAGAAGTGTGTTTGTGGCCAGATGTGATGTGTGCAATAAACATGTCTGGGAGATAACACATTACTGGATTGGTTACAATAATGATCAACATAAAATATGATTTTATCTTTTTTTTTATGTCAAAGTTGAAAGTGGCTTAAAGGGTACACGTACCCAATAAATAACAAAAACAAATAAAGTGTGTATGTAACACATCCAAGTGCATTTATGTAAGTAATAAGTTGTTATTTATTTAATTAATATAAACTGTTAAAAGTGCTAAACTGAGTGATGCATGTTTACTAAACATTGCAACAGACATAATGTGGTTATATTAGATGCATACGTTATCTTATTTAACCACAATCCTGAGATTTGCATTAAAACCACATGCACACTGAACAACTGCATTCAAACACACTTGGCTGGGACTCAGTAGGTGCTTCTCAGCTTGAAGTATGCATGCTAGTAAGGCTTTCACGTCATCAAGCTCCCTCAAAGGACGTCTCAATTTGAAGGATCCTTGGAGGATGTTTTGTGCCTTTCTTTTGGCTTGTTTTGACGGATGCATCAACTCCAAACACCCACAATCCTTTTCACTTATTCCAGGTCACAGACAATAATCAGCACTGAGCTCACACATTTTAATTATACAATGCTAGAGAAAAATAAAAGTTTAAGACCTGATAGAAGAGAGGGGGATGCATTTATAAAGCTATGAATACTGAATAGGGAACAAGCAGGAATACATTCAAAACACAGTTAATAAATCTAAAAGTGCTTCATGAGGTGTATTGCAGGTTTGGAACGAGGAGCATGCATTACAGCTATATCTGAAATATATGTCTAGTGTAGGAAAAGATGATGCACATGATTCAAAATAATTACCATGGTGTGAGAGAGGGGAAGTTATATTGAGACGACATCAAACCCTAAATAAACCCTTCATATCTCAGGAGTATATGGTGCATGTCACGCTTTACACAAGAGGTGACCAGCTAAGAGACATGGGTTTAGTAGAGTATAGAGTACAAAATACGGTATGTGTGAATAATGACTAAGGAAGAAATATTTGATTAATTGCATAAGGAGGGCTGAGACTGGAAGGATGACCCTGTTGAAAAAACAATAGAACCCTGCCCAAAACACAATAGAAAATGTAATGGATTTAATGGTTATAATGGGAATTGTATTGGTTTTAATGGAAACTATAATGGTGTCTACTGGTGTGTGATGGATTCTATTGGTGGGATGTTAAATCCTATTGGAAAAATGCCCAAAACACAATAGAAAATGTAATGGATTTAATGGTTATAATGGGAATTGTATTGGTTTTAATGGAAACTATAATGGTGTCTACTGGTATGTGATGGATTCTATTGGTGGGATGTTAAATCCTATTGGAAAAATGCCCAAAACACACTAGAAAATGTAATGGATTTAATGGTTATAATGGGAATTGTATTGGTTTTAATGGAAACTATAATGGTGTCTACTGGTATGTGATGGATTCTATTGGTGGGATGTTAAATCCTATTGGAAAAATGCCCAAAACACAATAGAAAATGTAATGGATTTAATGGTTATAATGGGAATTGTATTGGTTTTAATGGAAACTATAATGGTGTCTACTGGTATGTGATGGATTCTATTGGTGGGATGTTAAATCCTATTGGAAAAATGCCCATAACACAATAGAAAATGTAATGGATTTAATGGTTATAATGGGAATTGTATTGGTTTTAATGGAAACTATAATGGTGTCTACTGGTATGTGATGGATTCTATTAGTGGGATGTTAAATCCTATCGGAAAAATGCCCAAAACACAATAGAAAATGTAATGGATTTAATGGTTATAATGGGAATTGTATTGGTTTTAATGGAAACTATAATGGTGTCTACTGGTATGTGATGGATTCTATTGGTGGGATGTTAAATCCTATCGGAAAAATGCCCAAAACACAATAGAAAATGTAATGGATTTAATGGTTATAATGGGAATTGTATTGGTTTTAATGGAAACTATAATGGTGTCTACTGGTATGTGATGGATTCTATTGGTGGGATGTTAAATCCTATTGGAAAAATGCCCAAAACACACTAGAAAATCTAATGGATTTAATGGTTATAATGGGAATTGTATTGGTTTTAATGGAAACTATAATGGTGTCTACTGGTATGTGATGGATTCTATTGGTGGGATGTTAAATCCTATTGGAAAAATGCCCAAAACACAATAGAAAATGTAATGGATTTAATGGTTATAATGGGAATTGTATTGGTTTTAATGGAAACTATAATGGTGTCTACTGGTGTGTGATGGATTCTATTGGTGGGATGTTAAATCCTATTGGAAAAATGCCCAAAACACAATAGAAAATGTAATGGATTTAATGGTTATAATGGGAATTGTATTGGTTTTAATGGAAACTATAATGGTGTATACTGGTATGTGATGGATTCTATTGGTGGGATGTTAAATCCTATTGGAAAAATGCCCAAAACACAATAGAAAATATAATGGATTTAATGGTTATAATGGGAATTGTATTGGTTTTAATGGAAACTATAATGGTGTATACTGGTATGTGATGGATTCTATTGGTGGGATGTTAAATCCTATTGGAAAAATGCCCAAAACACAAGAGAAAATGTAATGGATTTAATGGTTATAATGGGAATTGTATTAGTTTTAATGGAAACTATAATGGTGTCTACTGGTATGTGATGGATTCTATTGGTGGGATGTTAAATCCTATTGGAAAAATGCCCAAAACACAATAGAAAATCTAATGGATTTAATGGTTATAATGGGAATTGTATTGGTTTTAATGGAAACTATAATGGTGTCTACTGGTATGTGATGGATTCTATTGGTGGGATGTTAAATCCTATTGGAAAAATGCCCAAAACTCAAGAGAAAACGTAATGGATTTAATGGTTATAATGGGAATTGTATTGGTTTTAATGGAAACTATAATGGTGTCTACTGGTGTGTGATGGATTCTATTGGTGGGATGTTAAATCCTATTGGAAAAATGCCCAAAACACAATAGAAAATGTAATGGATTTAATGGTTATAATGGGAATTGTATTGGTTTTAATGGAAACTATAATGGTGTATACTGGTATGTGATGGATTCTATTGGTGGGATGTTAAATCCTATTGGAAAAATGCCCAAAACACAAGAGAAAATGTAATGGATTTAATGGTTATAATGGGAATTGTATTAGTTTTAATGGAAACTATAATGGTGTATACTGGTATGTGATGGATTCTATTGGTGGGATGTTAAATCCTATTGGAAAAATGCCCATAACACACTAGAAAATCTAATGGATTTAATGGTTATAATGGGAATTGTATTGGTTTTAATGGAAACTATAATGGTGTCTACTGGTATGTGATGGATTCTATTGGTGGTATGTTAAATCCTATTGGAAAAATGCCCAAAACACAATAGAAAATGTAATGGATTTAATGGTTATAATGGGAATTGTATTGGTTTTAATGGAAACTATAATGGTGTCTACTGGTATGTGATGGATTCTATTGGTGGGATGTTAAATCCTATTGGAAAAATGCCCAAAACACAATAGAAAATGTAATGGATTTAATGGTTATAATGGGAATTGTATTGGTTTTAATGGAAACTATAATGGTGTCTACTGGTATGTGATGGATTCTATTGGTGGGATGTTAAATCCTATTGGAAAAATGCCCAAAACACAATAGAAAATGTAATGGATTTAATGGTTATAATGGGAATTGTATTGGTTTTAATGGAAACTATAATGGTGTCTACTGGTATGTGATGGATTCTATTGGTGGTATGTTAAATCCTATTGGAAAAATGCCCAAAACACAATAGAAAATGTAATGGATTTAATGGTTATAATGGGAATTGTATTGGTTTTAATGGAAACTATAATGGTGTCTACTGGTATGTGATGGATTCTATTGGTGGGATGTTAAATCCTATTGGAAAAATGCCCAAAACACAATAGAAAATGTAATGGATTTAATGGTTATAATGGGAATTGTATTGGTTTTAATGGAAACTATAATGGTGTCTACTGGTATGTGATGGATTCTATTGGTGGGATGTTAAATCCTATTGGAAAAATGCCCATAACACACTAGAAAATCTAATGGATTTAATGGTTATAATGGGAATTGTATTGGTTTTAATGGAAACTATAATGGTGTCTACTGGTATGTGATGGATTCTATTGGTGGTATGTTAAATCCTATTGGAAAAATGCCCAAAACACAATAGAAAATGTAATGGATTTAATGGTTATAATGGGAATTGTATTGGTTTTAATGGAAACTATAATGGTGTCTACTGGTATGTGATGGATTCTATTGGTGGGATGTTAAATCCTATTGGAAAAATGCCCAAAACACAATAGAAAATGTAATGGATTTAATGGTTATAATGGGAATTGTATTGGTTTTAATGGAAACTATAATGGTGTCTACTGGTATGTGATGGATTCTATTGGTGGGATGTTAAATCCTATTGGAAAAATGCCCAAAACACAATAGAAAATGTAATGGATTTAATGGTTATAATGGGAATTGTATTGGTTTTAATGGAAACTATAATGGTGTCTACTGGTATGTGATGGATTCTATTGGTGGTATGTTAAATCCTATTGGAAAAATGCCCAAAACACAATAGAAAATGTAATGGATTTAATGGTTATAATGGGAATTGTATTGGTTTTAATGGAAACTATAATGGTGTCTACTGGTATGTGATGGATTCTATTGGTGGGATGTTAAATCCTATTGGAAAAATGCCCAAAACACAATAGAAAATGTAATGGATTTAATGGTTATAATGGGAATTGTATTGGTTTTAATGGAAACTATAATGGTGTCTACTGGTATGTGATGGATTCTATTGGTGGGATGTTAAATCCTATTGGAAAAATGCCCAAAACACAATAGAAAATGTAATGGATTTAATGGTTATAATGGGAATTGTATTGGTTTTAATGGAAACTATAATGGTGTCTACTGGTTGTGATGGATTCTATTGGTGGGATGTTAAATCCTATTGGAAAAATGCCCAAAACACAATAGAAAATGTAATGGATTTAATGGTTATAATGGGAATTGTATTGGTTTTAATGGAAACTATAATGGTGTCTACTGGTATGTGATGGATTCTATTGGTGGGATGTTAAATCCTATTGGAAAAATGCCCAAAACACAAAGAAAATGTAATGGATTTAATGGTTATAATGGGAATTGTATTAGTTTTAATGGAAACTATAATGGTGTATACTGGTATTTTTTTTTTTTTTTTTTTTTTTTTAATGGAAACTATAATGGTGTCTACTGGTATGTGATGGATTCTATTGGTGGTATGTTAAATCCTATTGGAAAAATGCCCAAAACACAATAGAAAATGTAATGGATTTAATGGTTATAATGGGAATTGTATTGGTTTTAATGGAAACTATAATGGTGTCTACTGGTATGTGATGGATTCTATTGGTGGGATGTTAAATCCTATTGGAAAAATGCCCAAAACACAATAGAAAATGTAATGGATTTAATGGTTATAATGGGAATTGTATTGGTTTTAATGGAAACTATAATGGTGTCTACTGGTATGTGATGGATTCTATTGGTGGGATGTTAAATCCTATTGGAAAAATGCCCAAAACACAATAGAAAATGTAATGGATTTAATGGTTATAATGGGAATTGTATTGGTTTTAATGGAAACTATAATGGTGTCTACTGGTATGTGATGGATTCTATTGGTGGTATGTTAAATCCTATTGGAAAAATGCCCAAAACACAATAGAAAATGTAATGGATTTAATGGTTATAATGGGAATTGTATTGGTTTTAATGGAAACTATAATGGTGTCTACTGGTATGTGATGGATTCTATTGGTGGGATGTTAAATCCTATTGGAAAAATGCCCAAAACACAATAGAAAATGTAATGGATTTAATGGTTATAATGGGAATTGTATTGGTTTTAATGGAAACTATAATGGTGTCTACTGGTATGTGATGGATTCTATTGGTGGGATGTTAAATCCTATTGGAAAAATGCCCAAAACCAAAGAAAATGTAATGGATTTAATGGTTATAATGGGAATTGTATTGGTTTTAATGGAAACTATAATGGTGTCTACTGGTTGTGATGGATTCTATTGGTGGGATGTTAAATCCTATTGGAAAAATGCCCAAAACACAATAGAAAATGTAATGGATTTAATGGTTATAATGGGAATTGTATTGGTTTTAATGGAAACTATAATGGTGTTACCCCCCCCCCCTATAATGGTGTCTACTGGTATGTGATGGATTCTATTGGTGGTATGTTAAATCCTATTGGAAAAATGCCCAAAACACAATAGAAAATGTAATGGATTTAATGGTTATAATGGGAATTGTATTGGTTTTAATGGAAACTATAATGGTGTCTACTGGTATGTGATGGATTCTATTGGTGGGATGTTAAATCCTATTGGAAAAATGCCCAAAACACAATAGAAAATGTAATGGATTTAATGGTTATAATGGGAATTGTATTGGTTTTAATGGAAACTATAATGGTGTCTACTGGTATGTGATGGATTCTATTGGTGGGATGTTAAATCCTATTGGAAAAATGCCCAAAACACAATAGAAAATGTAATGGATTTAATGGTTATAATGGGAATTGTATTGGTTTTAATGGAAACTATAATGGTGTCTACTGGTATGTGATGGATTCTATTGGTGGTATGTTAAATCCTATTGGAAAAATGCCCAAAACACAATAGAAAATGTAATGGATTTAATGGTTATAATGGGAATTGTATTGGTTTTAATGGAAACTATAATGGTGTCTACTGGTATGTGATGGATTCTATTGGTGGGATGTTAAATCCTATTGGAAAAATGCCCAAAACACAATAGAAAATGTAATGGATTTAATGGTTATAATGGGAATTGTATTGGTTTTAATGGAAACTATAATGGTGTCTACTGGTATGTGATGGATTCTATTGGTGGGATGTTAAATCCTATTGGAAAAATGCCCAAAACACAATAGAAAATGTAATGGATTTAATGGTTATAATGGGAATTGTATTGGTTTTAATGGAAACTATAATGGTGTCTACTGGTATGTGATGGATTCTATTGGTGGGATGTTAAATCCTATTGGAAAAATGCCCAAAACACAATAGAAAATGTAATGGATTTAATGGTTATAATGGGAATTGTATTGGTTTTAATGGAAACTATAATGGTGTCTACTGGTATGTGATGGATTCTATTGGTGGGATGTTAAATCCTATTGGAAAAATGCCCAAAACACAATAGAAAATGTAATGGATTTAATGGTTATAATGGGAATTGTATTGGTTTTAATGGAAACTATAATGGTGTCTACTGGTATGTGATGGATTCTATTGGTGGGATGTTAAATCCTATTGGAAAAATGCCCAAAACACAATAGAAAATGTAATGGATTTAATGGTTATAATGGGAATTGTATTGGTTTTAATGGAAACTATAATGGTGTCTACTGGTATGTGATGGATTCTATTGGTGGGATGTTAAATCCTATTGGAAAAATGCCCAAAACACAATAGAAAATGTAATGGATTTAATGGTTATAATGGGAATTGTATTGGTTTTAATGGAAACTATAATGGTGTCTACTGGTATGTGATGGATTCTATTGGTGGGATGTTAAATCCTATTGGAAAAATGCCCAAAACACAATAGAAAATGTAATGGATTTAATGGTTATAATGGGAATTGTATTGGTTTTAATGGAAACTATAATGGTGTCTACTGGTATGTGATGGATTCTATTGGTGGGATGTTAAATCCTATTGGAAAAATGCCCAAAACACAATAGAAAATGTAATGGATTTAATGGTTATAATGGGAATTGTATTGGTTTTAATGGAAACTATAATGGTGTCTACTGGTATGTGATGGATTCTATTGGTGGGATGTTAAATCCTATTGGAAAAATGCCCAAAACACAATAGAAAATGTAATGGATTTAATGGTTATAATGGGAATTGTATTGGTTTTAATGGAAACTATAATGGTGTCTACTGGTATGTGATGGATTCTATTGGTGGGATGTTAAATCCTATTGGAAAAATGCCCAAAACACAAGAGAAAACGTAATGGATTTAATGGTTATAATGGGAATTGTATTGGTTTTAATGGAAACTATAATGGTGTCTACTGGTATGTGATGGATTCTATTGGTGGGATGTTAAATCCTATTGGAAAAATGCCCAAAACACAATAGAAAATGTAATGGATTTAATGGTTATAATGGGAATTGTATTGGTTTTAATGGAAACTATAATGGTGTCTACTGGTATGTGATGGATTCTATTGGTGGGATGTTAAATCCTATTGGAAAAATGCCCAAAACACAATAGAAAATGTAATGGATTTAATGGTTATAATGGGAATTGTATTGGTTTTAATGGAAACTATAATGGTGTCTACTGGTATGTGATGGATTCTATTGGTGGGATGTTAAATCCTATTGGAAAAATGCCCAAAACACAATAGAAAACGTAATGGATTTAATGGTTATAATGGGAATTGTATTGGTTTTAATGGAAACTATAATGGTGTCTACTGGTATGTGATGGATTCTATTGGTGGGATGTTAAATCCTATTGGAAAAATGCCCAAAACACAATAGAAAACGTAATGGATTTAATGGTTATAATGGGAATTGTATTGGTTTTAATGGAAACTATAATGGTGTATACTGGTGTGTGATGGATTCTATTGGTGGGATGTTAAATCCTATTGGAAAAATGCCCAAAACACAAGAGAAAATGTAATGGATTTAATGGTTATAATGTAAAGAACAGAGGATAAACGTAATGGATATTCTTAATTATCTTAATTATTAATTAACACGAGCAGGATTAATGAGGAGAACATGATGCATCAGTTCCCAGCAGGTGGCGGGAATGCGCTGTCTAGAGAATGACGCGGCAGGAAGTATGAGCGCGTCGCTTCCGGCTGTGAGAAATGGCGGGCGGTGGAGACGGAATGGCGGAGCTGGAGGATGGAGAGCTGGAGTCTGATCAGGAGGAGCGAGTTCAGGTGAACAGAGCCCCGCGGACGGTGTGTTTGTGAACAAGCTCGCTCTGTCTCTGAAGTGACTGTATATCTCTTATATTGCTGAGACCGCTTACAGGGTTCGACAGAGTCATCAACACTAGTATTATCAGCAGCTGAAATGCTTTAAAGCGGGTTATTTCTATCTGAGGTCCTCACTATTTGTTCATGGGAGCCGCACTGATAGGGCAAAGTCAATCATCCAGTCATAAATAGCATGTCTTTTGATCAATCTGTCATCCCTGATATGCAATACAAACGGGCTATCACTCTTTATCATTTACCAGTCAAATTTGTAACTAGGACAAGTTGGCTGTTGCAGGTGTCGTGTCTTCGGAGCACAGGTGCGTCTCTGAGCGCTGCGTCCGTCTCTGGATACCGCAGCCGCAGGAACACCGACTCCAGCGACAGCTCTGCGTCTGAAGACGAGGCCGTGCCCTGGAGACACAAGCGGCTCCGCAGCTCCAGCGCTCCCTCCGGACGCAGGGTCAACAACATCTGGGGCTCCGTGGTGCAGGAGCAGAGCCAGGAGTCTGTGGCCGCGGAGCTGGGCATCATGGGAATGGAGGGGAGCGTCAGCATGAGCAGTCGCCAGAGCGAGACCTATAACTACGTCCTGGCTCGTAAGATGATGGAGAAGGAGCGCGAGGAGGAGGAGGAGGGCTTGAGGAGCGTGCTGGACGGGGAGCTGGAGGGATACATGCAGCAGCAGGAGCACACCTGTCTGAAGAGAAAGCGGCCGGCCAAGGAGAGGCTGGGCCCGCGGGCCGAGATGGACCTGAAGGGCCGGTACCAGCTCAGAGAGGACGACCCTGACGAGAGAGTGGTGGATGAGATCGCTCACAGGTCAGGAAAACACTTATAGGGCCCAGTTTGGATGAATTAATCAAAAGTAGGTCTTAAATCAAATGGTGATCTGGACTAGTATCTGATGTAAATCTGAGTCCTGCATGTGTCTCTGTGTGAATGGAGCAGGGTTTTGTTTACTACATACACAGAGCGCGTGATTTCAGCGTCTGACGTCTCAATGAAGACATAAATACATCAGCAATATCTCCAAAACTGATCAAAACCAGCATTTACCATTTCATTTGAGTAAAACTAGTCATATCATATACACACAGAACTTTACTCGGCAACCCGTCAAAATAAAAGTCCTGTTTAACTTGAAGACATTGTGCCAGAAATAGCTATATTACTATTATTTAGTAGAAAGTACATAATACTACTGTTGAAAAATAATACAACTTTATTTTTTAAAGAAATAATCACAAAATATAAATTTTAATAGTAAATCCGCTTTATTTGCCAAAAATGTTAATGTTTAGTTTTCATTCATTAAAATATAAATTAAATCAATGTTTTATGGCTTCATCTGATAATCAGTAAAATATAAATACACAACACAGAATTTCTGAGGGGGGGGGGGGGCATTTCATAAGCTACTGTAAGAATAAATAATAATTGTTAGTATGCATTTAAATAATCAGACGTGCTAAAACACAGAATTCGTAACAATAAAACATAAGGTGAGAAAAAAATAACACATTTCAACGTCATTTTTGTTACACTTTTAATAAATTAATGTTAAATTGTATGTTTCATGATTTTAATTAATTAGACATGCTTTTTGATTAATACAATTTAATTTGACCATTAAAAATAGTCCAGAAAAATTAAAACGGAAAAAAATGAAACTGATTTCATAGAGCCCTACACTAATGCACGTGCAAAACTGGGTTTGTTTATAAACCGCTTGCAGAATGTATACAGATATAAAAGATGAAATGCACTACTGTTCAACAGTTTGTGATCAGTACTTTTTTTTTTTTAAGTGAAATTAATACTTTTATTCAGCAAGGATGTGCTAAATTGGCACAAAGTGATAGTAAAGACTTAGATTGTTAGAATTTTTATTTATTTTTTAACGCTGTTCTTTTTAACTTTATATTCATCAAACAAATCCTGACTAAAGTATCACAGGTTCCACAAAAAGTATTTAGCAGCACAACTGTTTCCAACATTGATTATAAATCAGCATATTATTATGATTTCTGAAGATCATGTGACACTGAAGACTGGAGTAATGATGCTGAAAATACAGCTTTGATCACAGAAATAAATTACAGTTTAAAGTATATTAACATAGAAATCTGTTATTTTAAATTGCAATAATATTTCACAATATTACTGTTTATGTATTTTTGATCAAATAAATTCAGCCTTGATGAGCAGAAGAGACGTCTTTGAAAAACAATAAAAATCCTACTGATCCCAAGCTTTTGAGCGGCAGTGTATATATATATATGCTGTATTAGGGATGGCTCGATACCATCATTTTGGCTTCGGTACGATACCAGAATGTAATACCTCGGTATCGATACCATAGCTGACAAATAACCAGCCTCAAAAGATAAGTGAATTGAAAACAATTTAAAAAAAATAATAATAATAAAAACAGATTCATATCTTAATACCTTTGTATCAAAAAACCTACAGGGAACATAGGTTACATTTTGATGTTGGAGAAAAAAATATATATAACTGAAGTAATACAATGAAAATATATTCAAATCTTCTTATAGTAACTTCAGGTTGTTGTGATGATCTTGTGGTTTCTGCGCAGCTGTATATAACGGTTTGCTCTGTTACAGACTGATGGAGCCGAAGAAGGATCTGATGGAGCGAGTGGTGAGAGTGATAGGAAAGAAGAAAGCCATCGAGCTGCTGTCGGAGACGGCAACCATCGAGCAGACCGGAGGTCTCTACACTGTGGTACGTCCAGAACGACCTCACAAAATACACCCAGAGCTCAGTGCAGATGAACCAGTCTGGAACTGAGACTTGGCTATTCAGAACTGGTTCTGTTTGTTAAAAACAATAAATAAATAAACACACTAATGTGTGCATAGAGAGACATATTCTGACGCTTTTAACATATGACCCTAGTCATAAGTAACACAGGTATATTTGTAGCAATAGCCAACAATACATTGTATGGGTCAAAATTATCCATTTTTCTTTTATGCCAAAAATCATTAGGATATTAAGATCATGTTTCATGAAGATATTTAGTAAATTTCCTACCGTACATATATCAAAACTTAATTTTTGATTAGTAATATGCATTGCTAAAGAACTTAATTTGAACAACTTTAAAGGTGATTTTCTCAATATTTAGATTTTTTTGCACCCTCAGATTCCAGATTTACAAATATTGTCCTATCATAACAAACCATACATCAATGGAGAGATTATTTATTCATCTTTCAGATGATGTATTAATCTCAATTTTGAAAAATTGACACTTATGACTGGTTTTGTGCTCCAGGGTCACATATGCTTACTATTTAATTATAACATTTGATCGTTATTCTGCAAAATATATTTGTAGATGCATAAATGGAGGGACAGTTTGCACTAGATGGAAATATCACAGCTGTTAAACTTTGCCGTCAATACAACGGGAACTTAATAAATTAATACTAAATTGATACTTGGGGCTCCTGACAATATCTTGTGAGGACTTATGAAGTAAAATGATCACACTGTGTGAGAAACTGAATATATTATGTAGAATAATTACCTGTAATTCATTGCCACTCTTTCTTGTCTCTTTAAAAAAAAAAGTATAATAATTTGCAACCAAAATCAGCCCAATGGAATCGGCCATAAAAGATCATGATTATTGCATCCGTAGGAACTATTTACGCTGATTCTGATGCTTAATAACACTCGTGTTTGATCTTTATCAAGCCACTATGAGTACAGGATAAGATCTTGTCTGAAGTAACAAACAGATGTTATTGTGACTGGAACACGTATGCATCTATGAGTCTAACTCTGCTCCGATCATAAAGTGTAAACACTGTCCCCCGGTTTCACAGACGAGGCTTAAGCCTAGTCCCAGACTAAAATGTAAATCTGAGCTGTTTCAACTGAAAGAAACCTGCATTGATCTTTAAATATATCAGTGCCTTTGTTTTGTCTCAAGATGCACACCAGTAATGTTTTTAATAAGGCATGTTTATACAAATTACTCAAATGTCCCAATTGAACTATGGCCTAATCCTGGTTTAGTCTAAGCCCTGTCTGTGAAACCGGGCCTATGTGTATAAGACTTCAGCTCTCGCTGAGCTTAAGTGATTGACAGCTTCAGTGATTATGAAGGAGAGAACAGTTCCTGGCTTTCTGTAAATTATTCAATCCCAATTTGAATAATAATGATGTTCGCTGGCTTGATTCACTGTTGCATAACCAAACACAACATGATTATGTGAAAGAACGGCTGACTGTGTGCATATCATTGCACATCATTAAAATAGTTTTGCTGTTATTATCAGTGTTGTGGTGCATAAAATGACTCATGTGCTAGCATGCTTGTTTGGCTTTCCTGCAGGATGGCAGCAGGAGACGGACGCCGGGTGGAGTGTATCTGAACTTACTGAAGAACACACCCAGCATCTCTGACGGACAGGTGAAGGTGCGTCAACACCGATGGGTTTCCATCAACACGTCTTTCTGTTCTGTTCTCAGCGTGTCCTCGAGTCTAAACAAACACTTAAATAATCTGCATCCAACTGCAGAGCCACCAGCAGACTCACTATGACAATTAGGGCGGAGCTTATCGGCTTAATGAGATCAGTGGTGGGTGGGGTTTAGCATTTGTTGGGCGGAGCTTATCGGCTTAATGAGATCAGTGGTGGGTGGGGTTTAGCATTTGTTGGGCGGAGCTTATCCGCTTAATGAGATCAGTGGTGGGTGGGGTTTAGCATTTGTTGGGCGGAGCTTATCGGCTTAATGAGATCAGTGGTGGGTGGGGTTTAGCATTTGTTGGGCGGAGCTTATCCGCTTAATGAGATCAGTGGTGGGTGGGGTTTAGCATTTGTTGGGCGGAGCTTATCGGCTTAATGAGATCAGTGGTGGGTGGGGTTTAGCATTTGTTGGGCGGAGCTTATCCGCTTAATGAGATCAGTGGTGGGTGGAGTTCAGCATTTGTTGGGCGGAGCTAATAGGCTTAATGAGATCAGTGGTGCGTGGGGTTAAGCATTTGTTGGGCGGAGCTTATCCGCTTAATGAGATCAGTGGTGGGTGGAGTTCAGCATTTGTTGGGCGGAGCTTATCCGCTTAATGAGATCAGTGGTGGGTGGGGTTAAGCATTTGTTGGGCGGAGCTTATCGGCTTAATGAGATCAGTGGTGGGTGGAGTTCAGCATTTGTTGGGCGGAGCTAATAGGCTTAATGAGATCAGTGGTGGGTGGGGTTAAGCATTTGTTGGACGGAGCTTATCTGCTTAATGAGATCAGTGGTAGGGATGGGTACCGAAACTCGGTATTTAATCGGTCTCGGGGCTAAATTTTGAAAGACCGGAGTATCGATAAGCTCTGACGTTATCGGTTCTGCTGTCGGTACTGGAGAAATTATGAAAACACACATTTATTGTTGCTACATATACACATTATCTTGCAAATTCTATCTCACCAGAGTTGCCAGCTGTTTTATATGCAATAATATTCAAACATTTGTCTATGATGCATTTTTGCTATTCGTAATTCAGAAGCGAGATCGTGCTCACGTGGAGGAGCTTCAGCACGCGCAACATGAAAGCCGTTTAATTATGATAGTATAGAGAACTAACTATTAAAACATATGCACTTTATGCCTGTGGCTGTTATATTAAGCTAAGTTTATTTATTTATTTTTGATAAGGATTATAGGCGCGTTTCTTCTAGCACAACTTCCATCCCTTCACAGCGTTGCGCATTCGTTCCTCCCTAAACAAAACTTAACGTCTGAATCAGCTCAATCGGTGATTGTTGTAAAATGCCGTCTTTACTGTTGCTAAATCGCGGGACATGTTTGATAATAAAACGTTGAAAGCACAATCCGCACAAGAGACGCTGCTCCCAAGGCTGAAATGTGTGTGTGTGTGTGCGCGTGCGCGCCTGCGCGGAGCTCTCCAAAACGGACAAGCAGATTACAGTTTGAGCTTCGGGCGTCCAAACGATCAAATACACACAAAAATATGTCACAATGGCCAGCTACGAGAGTATTCACTTAAACAGTTTGTCTTAAGTGGACCAGAACTGTTCGGAGAAAATCCGATGTGTGTCAATATATTGCCTTAAAGTGACAGACTGGCGCTTCAATGTTAATCAAAGAAAAAAATGTGAGAGAAAATCCCCCACAGCTCTTAATCTGAATAACGGTATAGCTTTAATAAGCATTAATCTATCAATACATAAAGTGAAAACTATGCAGTGTGCATTTACATTTGATTACTTTTAGATTTCTTTTGTAGCTATTACTTGCCTGAACAGTAATGTTAGTAGACCTTCATGGAAAGACCTTCACTGTTTATTTCATTTAATTTGTATATTTGTTTTATTGTATTTGTCAGTTTGTTTTTACTTTGTTTCTTTGTTAATATTCTTACTGTATCTTATGTATATAAAACAC
>CM041812.1:74849-109849 GCA_023376895.1 Aspiorhynchus laticeps
TTACTCTCTGTAAACACAAGTATCAGTATTTCTATTTGTAGTTAACACCTGTGTGTCTTACTCTTTTAGATCAGTTTGGATCAACCAGGTAACCAGATAGAGAACGCAACTGCCTATGCAATTATGTCCATGTGTTTTGTTTTATATTGTTTTGTCCCTAGATAATGTCCCAGAGGAAGTCCTCCAGCAGACTGAACACGGACCCCTCAAGACTGAGGGACATCCCTTTCCAGGGTAACTCACGACATGAATTTAGCTGTTGTTTGTGGATGGTCTGCAGAACAGTATGTAATGTTGACAGTGTTGGGTTTGACTTTTAAAGTGTGCATATCTCTCACCTTTTCAAGTGAGTGCTGTAATGGATAATAATGAAATTACACCATTATGACTGAATCCGATCTTTCTTCCTTCAGAGTTCCCAGCTCCCAAGAATGAGCTGGTCCAGCGCTTCCAGGTGCGCTACTTGGGTCGTGTGCTGGTGGCAAAGCCAGCTGGTAGGAAGTCCTCATTAACTGCTATCACGTACCGTTATACTATTATACACAAAGTACAGTTTTACCTCCATTTATGTGTAGCTGTGTCATAACCTGTAAGCACTAAAAATAGCATGTTTAAATCAAAGTTAGCTGGCTGAAGTTGAGTCGTGTCTGTCTCTTGAAGGCATGGATGTGATTAATGTAGCACTGGAGACGGCTCTTAAAAAAGACAAGGAGGATTGGACACCTGTGACTGTGAACGTGGCGTCCGCTACACTCACGATTCTGACTTCTGAGGTCAGGTTTCTATTTGTTGATATGCGGTACTTGAGTGTTATATGTAATGCTGTATCATAAATATCAGATTAGATAACCACACTCATATTTCTTGTCTCATTGTCTCAGGCAGAGGAAGTTCTTTCTGAATGTCGTGTGCGTTTCCTGTCATTTATGGGAGTCGGGAAGGATGTGCACACGTTTGCATTCATAATGGCTGAGGGCCCCGGAGACTTTATCTGCCACATGTTCTGGTGTGATCCAAACGCAGCAAGTCTAAGTGAGGCCGTACAGGCCGCCTGTATGGTGAGTAAGGACGCGTTTGAGCTAAATGATCAAATTTTTGTCATATAGCACAAATAAAAACAACAGTAGTTGACCATTGTGCTGTACAAAAAGACAAAGGATTAAAATCTAAGAATAAAAAGACCACAAAGCAATCATAAAGAGAGTTTACATCAAGAACACCTATCAAAAGCAGTTGTAAGCCTGAGAGAAAAGGTAAGTTTTGAGACTCTGTGGAGATTAATCTCAAGGATGAAGGGAGACTGTTCCACAATTTTGGACCAATGATAGAAAAAGCTTGGTCACCCCTCGACTTGAGTCTAGGGGCCTCATTTATAAAATGCTGCACAGAAACCATCCTAAAATTGATCTTACGATCATCTCTCAAATATGCGCACAGAAAACGCATGTACGCCTGAAATCTATGAATCGTAAATTATCTTGAACTTACGCGCAACTGAATGGTTTCAGCTCTCTGCCTTGTAAACGACTCCTAATTAATGTCATTAACATAAAAGATCACCAGTCATCATCCAAATCCTTTAATTAAGAACAGCTAACATTTCCAAAAACCTGCAGTGCTGCAGTGTTTGGGGACCGTTCGACTGACCGGCGTGTCTGGGGACCATTCGACTGACCGGCGTGTTTGGGGACCGTTCGACTGACCAGGGTGTCTGGGGAGACAGTGTACATTAGATTACAGAGTACAGTCTGACAGCACTAGTTCAAGCTGAAATGTGTTGCTGTAATGTTTTGAGTTTCATTGATGATTTCCATCATTCACAGCTGAGGTATCAGAAGTGTTTGGACGCTCGGCCTCCCAGCAGTGGCAGCTCTTGTCTGCCCGGCCCGCCTGCTGACTCTGTCGCCCGCAGGGTCGGATCCAGTGTGAAGAAGGGTGTTCAGAGTCTGCTGGGTAGCTTCAAGAGATCTGGATCTCAGACACCCTAAAAGGAAAACACTTCCATGTCTTGTTCTGTGTGTGTTTGTGTGGTTTTCTGGGTGGTTCACACCACTGCGACTGTCCTCCTGCGGTTAGCGTGCAATAAGACACACAAGTTACATTGCCAGATATTCCATCGCTACGCATTACATCTTCATTTGCTTTTTCTGTGTTTGTTTACATTAGCAGATGTACTGTAGAAGTGATCTAGCACTACCGGGTATGAATGTGATTTTCAGTGTAATCGATGTTATGTGGACTACACTCTCTAATGACACTAAACATTACGCTTGCTATCAAAAAACACTAAAATGAGCTTATATACTATGCAATGTGCTTTTTTTTTCTTATTTGTTGTTCTTCCTCTGGCTTTGCATTGACACATACTGTGCTAGCGTTGAGTGCTTTTCTTTTCTTCTGAAGAATTGATTAATCTTCCTCAAACTCAGCATAGATGCCGAACCGTGACTGAAATCAGTAGCAAACCCAGAGTTAGTAACATCTGTATGCTGTTTACCCTAAAACGTCAAATCATCATTCACTCGCTCTCATGTTCAAACCTGCATATATTACAAAACTCTGTTTTTGACTCCACTGACTTTGACTTTATGAAAAAAGGTTCAGTTCCACATATATGTGACCCTGGAGCACAAAACCAGTCATAAGGGTCAATTTTTCAAAATTTAGATTTATGCATCGTCTGAAAGCTGAATAAATAATCTTTCCATTGATGTATGGTTTGTTATGATAGGACGATATTTGGCTGAGATACAACTATTTGAAAATCTGGAATCTGAGGGTGCAAAAAAATCTAAATATTGAGAAAATCACCTTTAAAGTTGTTCAAATGAAGTTCTTAGCAATGCATATTACTAATCAAAAATTAAGTTTTGATATATTTACGGTAGGAAATTTACAAAATATCTTCATGGAACATGATCTTTACTTAATATCCTAATGATTTTTGGCATAAAATAAAAATGGATAATTTTGACCCATACAATGTATTGTTGGCTATTGCTACAAATATACCTGTGTTACTTATGACTGCTTTTGTGCTCCAGGGTCACATTTATTCGGCTTATTTTGCATTTTAATTTCTTCCATTATATTTGATGTTGATGTTTGTTAAAAATGAACTTAACTTATATTACACATCACTGTACATGTACCCACTCTGTCAGTTTGTGAACTTAATCAGACTATTTTATTAATTTGTAAAATAGCATTAACATATCCTAGTCTTCCAAAGTGTATTTGCTCGTTAAGAAAGCCCCGCTTTAAATGAGCAGGGGTTTTTTTCTTTTAAATTTTTGTGCGTGTTTGATATGTTGGATGGCTTTATCTTGATGAAAAAAAAATATTTTTGATTATGATCAAAAACACAAACTTAACATCAGCGTAGTGTGTTTAACAAACGATGTGACACACGCTGATTCTCTCGAGGGTGCTCTGTGTTTCTGTCCAGTTTCTACATACTGCTTTATCACTAAATATATTTGTTTTTGGTAACACTTTATTTTAAGGTGTCATAATACAGAGTAATTACCTAATTAAGTACTTAGTAGTAGCCGTTGTACTTACATGAAACAAAATGTACTTACCATGTAATTAAGTTATGGTACAGTTTGTAATTATGTAGATGTAATAGACAGCTACTGTTACACATATGATATCAGACCGAGTCTGTTACACAGCTATTTGTACACTTAAGTACAATCTCGATACACTTTATTTTAAGTAGCTTATGTTTGTGTAATTTTAATGTAATTAGAAATGTATCATGTATTTTAGCTGTGTACTGATGGGTTAAATCAAACTAAGGTGCAGCTGGATAAGGTGTACAGAATAGATACACATGAAGTACACTTAAAATAAAGTGTCTCAAGATTGTACTTAAGTGTACTTCATGTGTATCTATACTGTACACCTTATCCAGCTGCACCTTAGTTTGATTTAACCCACCAGTACACAGCTAAAATACATGTAATACATTTCTAATTACATTACAATTACAGAATATTACACAAACAAGCTACTTAAAATAAAGTGGCTCAAGATTGTACTTAAGTAGCTTATGCCTGTGTAATATTCTGTAATTGTAATGTAATTAGAAATGTATTACATGTATTTTAGCTGTGTACTGATGGGTTAAATCAAACTAAGGTGCAGCTGGATACAGTATAGATATGAAGTACACTTAAGTACAATCTTGAGACACTTTATTTTAAGTAGCTTATGTCTGTGTTCTTACATTTATAATTACGTTGTATAAAGTCTGCAACACATATGTAACAATCTTTTGGTTTCATAAGTAGCTGTGTAACAGACTCGGTCTGATATCATATGTGTAACAGTAGCTGTCTATTACATCTACATAATTACAAACTGTACCATAACTTAATTACATGGTAAGTACATTTTGTTTCATGTAAGTACAACGGCTACTACTAAGTACTTAATTAGGTAATTACTCTGTATTATGGACACCTTAAAATAAAGCGTTACCTTTTCTTTTTTTTTTGGTCCCTCTTTTAAATTGTATATTGATGTCAACTGATTATCTGCATATATTTACACATGTGGGGGGGGGTATTTGGAAATGTATCTTAAATGCTTTGCAACGATGGATGTCTTGCTGTATATAGATTTTTTTTTTTCCAAATACAACATTGTAACATATTGCCATGTCTTAAACGTTTAAGAATGTACCGAATTCATAAACATCATGTTCTTTGATTATGCCAGTTAATGTACATACTGAATTTAATACACTAATAGGGCAAGACAGCTTAATTTTTCCGACCCATTCTCACGTCTAATTACACCTGTCGTTAAAGGGTTTTTAATTTATTTTAATTTTTCTGTCTCGTGTATCTGAATGCTTCATCTCGGCCCTGTTTACTCTTGTGTGTAGGTCTAGATAATGTAATGTGATGCTTTAAAACCTTTATTAAAGAATAAGCGTTCATGCACATGTAAATATTCTGCATTACATCAAGAAACGGTAGCAAAGAAAATGCCCTTTTTTCAATGAAATACCACGAGGGTACTTTATGTTTGTGTGCCAAAAAACACAAGCTTGAAATGTTACTTGCTTATGCAGAAATATTCACAGATTGGTAAAATGGTAGATTAAAGTGCATTTGCTTTTCAAAATAAGGCAAAATTATCGCTATGATATTCTGAAAATGTAAGATTCACTCCTATAAACATGTTTTTGTCATCTCATTTTTAAGCAGAGTTGAGAAGTGATTTCTTAAAATGTAAATTTGATGTGCTATAGATGCATATAATGTGACTGGATGGAATAAAAAAATTAAAATGCATATAAAGCTTTTTTTCATGACTTGGAAAAAGTAGCTTCAACAACTGTTATAATATTTTGTTGATCTGAATTATTTATATACACTGCCCTTCATAAGTATTGTGACAGTAATGACAAAATTGCTGTGTAGTCATCAGTCAAGACATCTGCAAATATGATTAAAAGATGAATATGAGACAACTACAGTCACATTTTATTATTAGCTGTTTAAACGCATACAGGTTTAACCAAATAACCAAACAGCACTTTTAGAGTTACTCCACTATCTGATGTGAGCAGAAGTATTGAGACGGATGAACTTAAAGCAGATGTAAAAGATTAAAAGCTATTATTTAGTTGCAGATCCCTTGCGTGCAACCAGCCGATTCTAACTGTCCCAGGTGAAAAACAAGTGCACTTCCATAGTGTACTTAAAGTGATCTATTTTACACACTAATTTTGTACTTAATACACTAAAAGTGATTCTTATGATCATCTAAGTGTACTCAACGGTGCTATTTTGAGACACCATGAATATGAACTAAAATGCACTTTTAATATACTATCTTTGTATTTAAAACATGTATTTAGTCACCACTTGTAGCACACTTGAACCCATCTTTCATTCACTAGTACACAAGTGGTGACTACATTTTTTTAAATACAAAGATAGTATGTTAAAAGTGCATTTTAGTTCATATTCATTGTGTCCCAAAATATCACCATCGAGTACACTTAGATGATCTTAAGAATCATTTTTAGTATATTAAGATAAACTTAAGTACTTAAAGTGCTCTATTTTCACACACTAATTTTGTACTTAAGTACATTATGGAAGTGCACTTGTTTTTCACCTGGGGTTGCTTGTTTTGGGGAGTTTCTGCTGTTAGTCTTCTCTTCAGCTGCTGAAATTCATGTTCAATCTGATTTAAATCTGCAGATTGATTTGGGCAATCTAAGACTTTCCACGTCTTTGCCCTGATGAACTCCTGGACTGAACTGGCCAGGTGTTTTGGGTCATGGTCCTGATGCAATATGAAGCGATTTCCAATTAATCTGGTGGCATTTTCTTGAATACTGGTAGCTAAGATGGTTTTGTACCCTTCCAAATTCATTCTGCTACTGTCATCAGGGGCGTAGAATTAGGGGACGACGACGCTAGGGACGTGTCCCTACCAATATCCAGCCACTACCAAACTGTTCCTAGCAGTTTTTTGATCAAATAATTAAATATATGTATATGTTTTTGTCATTTCAGACGCATCTGAAACGTCATATCAATGATTTTACCTAACAAGTTAAAGTCAATACGTTAGAAAACTGCGCGCTCTCAAGGACGCACATTTAATACATGTGAGGAATGTAGTCGCACAGCACAGCCACGTTTAGAACAACTCACAGGGATTGTGACAGCAGACCCAATTCAAGACAGCAGTCTAAAACAGTTCATATAAAAGACCACTTCAGGAATGAACAAAGTTGTATCGATGAGTTTGAAGTGGTGAAAAGAGAAAGCACGATCTATGGCTATTAGCTCCCATAAAGCATATGGGCAGAAAGGCAAACGTTGTGCGGAACGTTGTTACTGGTTTATGTCCAAACCAATGTCGAAAGCAAACCTACGCCCTTGACTGTCATCATACATTAAATCGTCAGTAAAGTTGTGAGGGCTTGTTCCAGAGACAGCCATGCAAGCCCATGCCATGACACCACTTCCAGCATGCTTTACAGATGAAGCTGTATGCTCGGGATCATTTGCAGTTCCCTTTATCGCCACACTTTTGCTTTCCCATCACTTAGGACCTGTTTACGCCTGGTCACTTCATGCGTTTTCTCTGATCGGATATCTATCTGATTTGTTAAAACGTTTCCATTTACACTTGGCCACATAAATGTGTTGTCACAAAACGGATATAAATCCGATCTTGAATTCCCACGCTATATTTAAATGTAACAAAGTTCACGTCAACGAAATCAAAACCGCTGCATTTTATTAATTACAGTGTTGCCAACTGAGCAATTTTGTTGCTAAATTTAGCAACTTTTCAGACTACCCTAGCAACTATTTCTTCCAAAAGCACCTAGCAACAAATTTAGCTATTTTTAAACTTTATTTGGCAACTTTTGATTAAGTGACTCTTAATAAAAAGCACATTTTCCATCCAAATTACACAAAAAGAGGAAACCAAAGATGCCTCGCAGTGCACACATCACGTGAATTAACTTGCAATTGTTAAATTTAATAATAATAATAATAATAATTTAATAAATGCTCATTTATGACACACTTTGTTAGTAGCTGTGATTGTTGATCAGTCAGTACACTGTAAGAAAAATGGAAAAGATGCTAGTAATTTTCCAGGACATTATCCATTAATAACCCTGTAATCTGAAAACACGGTTTAATTTAAAATACAGTTAATAATAAAAAAAAAATATATGGATTTTTTTTCATATTAACATAGTATATTGTGCTCTATTCATAGTATTGTGTAGCATACTAACTACTAATACACTGCTTAAAGCCAAAGACTATAAACATCCTTGAAAGGGAGCATAATTGTTGAGAATGTGTAGTATTACTAGTTTATTAGCTATTAATTTTTTTTTAAATTGTAATCATTCAAAAATGTGTGCAATAATTCAGTGTATTAAAACTACAGTTATTTATATTTTAATGTTATATTATGCATATTATTTTACAAAGAGATCTAAATTAACATATAGAAAATGTTAGTGTGAGCCACACAATCAGAAGCTTGGCCCACCCTGCCCCACACATAACAGCCAATCACAAAATTGTTGTGATAATCAATTGAGGTTCATATATTTCTTCTTTTTCGTTTGTCTTGTGTAAAGGGAGAACATCTTACAAGATCAGATATTTGTCAATGAGCTAAGATCTGTTGATGCATGGTCTTGTCAGTCTCAGTGGTGTAGTGCAGGGTATATTCAGGTATACGGCGTATCAGTCGGCTATGCGTATACCCACTTCTAAATACCCTCTGATGCGCATTCAGTAGTGTCTCGCATTAGCCAAAATCATGAGTCCACCACATGAGTTGCTAATCAAATCGTCTGTGAATAAATGCAAATATTCCCTAAAAACACCCAGTGATGCGGTCAGGACGTGCCGGCTTCCATTTAAATATTATAAAAATTACATTTGCCCGTCACTGCCATGGGAGAAACCAGGGGCATCACGCACTCATTATTTTTGAGGGGGCATGAGTGGGGCGGGGGGTGCATTTGTTGCTGCTTTACACAGCAGCTACAACAGCACTCATGTTTTATATATTTTTTCCTTTTTATTCGAAACATTCCCAAACGCATTAACTATCATGAAATATCTTGATTCTCGCCTTTATAGATTATGTTGATCTATGGTGGGCCATGGTCAAAGTAACCTAATAATGTAATCTATTAATAAAAACCTGTCTGTTTATGGGTGTCATGAGTCATGACATATTTTTAATACGACTGACTTTATATTTTATGTGAATTTAACATTGAAAACGAATGTGAATAAAAACATTGCAAGTTAGGCTAATCATAACACTTGTATTGTACAGAAAGAGAGCAAAGAACATTTTCACTCAAAAACTCCCATTAAAATCACTGAAGCTGTTTACACTATGAAATTAATATCTTACAGATTCATACACACATCTGCACTTTGTTGTTTCTGACCAGAGAATTCACCAGAAAAATGTATTCAGTCAGCGAGCGAGTGAATAAAACACCGGCATTTTAGCGATGACTCATCTGAACACCTCTGATTGGTCGTTGCATTCATAAGCTCAACAGAATCACGTGTGATTGGTTATAATGCGCAGTGCTGTAAAAACACGCAGATTTGAATTTAGCAGCTGATGATAGACGCACTGAACGATTCAATCACGCCGGTGTGATTGTATTAAATATAGAAAAAAATTATCAGCTATATTTTGTCTTTTGGACCCCTCACTTTGAATGGGCATGACGCCTCTGGGAGAAACAGTCAAACAGGAATATGCACAATCCTGGATAAATTGATCACTTTTTTGTTGTTTTTTAAATAGAGATCATATTCTCCTACGATTCTGAATAGACAACTAAACAAATAGCTTGTAATTTACTAGAGGTCCTGACAAAATGTTAATTGCTGCAGTCTATTTAATTTGTAAAATTTGAATTATTTATTGCAAAATGTGCACCTCTGTTGTGGCTAATATTAATTTCATAATTATCGTTACTCCGTGAAGTAGCAGAAGTTAAGTGAAAATGTGCAAATGGCCCATTTTGGGGTGAATTAAATGCAAGTCTTAAATGTCACTGTTTATAATATAAGGCGTCCATCCTTTGACTTAAAAAAAAAAAGGGGGCATAAAAAGAGTAGCCTATACCCACTTCTCCAGGCACCACTACACCACTGCTCCTTACTCTCCACCCGTGATCAGTCAAATCGGACTGCAACAAGACTTGTGTTGGATGAGGGTTGTCAAGTCCGAGTTGTTTTTTTTACTGAATTGGGCTACTTTTAAACTGCTGCCGTGGGTTGAATCCCCCCCCCCCCCCTTGAAATATTGAAATATTGAAATATTGAAATATTAAAGGCTTGAAATATTGAATATAGGGCCTAAATTAAATTTCACTGAAATGCTTAAATTTATAAAAATATTCTGGATGTTAAGTTTTGTGAAGGAGGGCCACTGGTAGGAAGGCTTTGAGTGTTTATGAAGCATAACAGCATAACAGTGACTGTAAAATATGTATTTTAGGTATCTAAATGAGTTTTGATATTTGGGACTAAGTTGTGCTGCTTTTCACTGGCTATTGGGCTAGTTTTGTCACCTGGCAACCCTGTTGTAGAGTAGATGCTTTCAGTTTAGAATTGTAGTGTACATTTTCCAACTGATCTATTATTTTTATATTTATAAAAATATAACACCCCCCCCCCCCCACCCCCAACTCATAACTTCGGCCCACCTGGAATATGACTTGGCCCACCCTTCATCTCGTATCTGGAGCCGGGCCTGGCCAGCCACCCAAATGACAGTCTTGCCCACCCAATCAGAATTAGATAAAGATTACGTTAATTTATTTGTGCATGGATTAAAACTAATCTGAAGCGGACTATATTTTTTGAGAAGTTTAAGCTATAGCTTGAGACTGCCCAAACAATCATAAGATAATACTTATACTATGCCCTAAAAGTATGTTCTCTTTTTGTGAAGAAAAGTACATACTTTTGAGTATGTAGCAGAATAGTAGACATACTACTTCATCATAGCTGCGTCTTTAACGGACGCTCTGTTGCTTAGTTACCAGCATCCTGTAACTGTTTAAACTGACCTGTCAATCATCTTATCACAGTTAACATCATCCACATATCGTTTAATTTGATTTCCTACCGTATTGGAGAGAAATAAAGAGGCACATCGCGGGTCTTTCATGCTGAGAACTCTGCTCATGTGTTGCATAACGATGCATTTCAAAGTTAACGACCAAACATATCATTATAAAAGTTCACAGTGTTGCTGCAGATGAAATATAACGTGGATAACATTAAATAAATATTTTTGAATCAGGTTAGACATTGATTATTTATCACTCAAATCCCTTTCTCTACCGGTCCGTTGGTCGCGCACATCCGCCATGTTTGTAGTTTTTTAACACTTTTTATGCGAGTTTGTAGTTCTAATCGAATCCTCGTCCACCGCGCAATGTGTTGTGGGCAATATTAGCCGTTCGATCCGTGCATCGATCTGCACTTCGAATTCTAACCGGAAGTAGTACACCATCCGGGAATCTTTGGCATACTTTTTAAACATACTATGATTTGGGACACACTAATTCTATTTTCGAATACTATTTAGGACGGATAGTATGTGAATTGGGACGCAGCAAAAGACTATAGAATACCCAAGACATGTCACTGGTGTAGTGTTGAATGGGGAAAAATGCAACGCTCAATATGGCCGCTCAATCGCAGGAAGCCCCACCTTCTGAATGAAAGAGCCAATCGCTAATCGGTAAAGTCAGCGCGTCACTGCAGCTGCCGTTAGAAGTCCCGGTTGCTATAGAAACAGTCAACGCTCAGACGCGCGCATGCGCACTGTCTGATCTAGCCTGAGAAATAAGCTTTTTATAACGCTATTTGAGCAAAATAAACAACATTTTATAACACAGTTGTTGTCTGATTTCATTGGTGATTTCAAATATGAAATTTAATCGTAAGCTTAGTGAACAGTTTTGGAGAATTTGATGTTTCCCCATAAAAAGTGATAGGAGCTGCACTTGGATGCCCGAGAGGCGTTTCAAAGATGGCCGCCAAATGACAGGACTTGTCTTAAAGAGACTTTGGTATGGCGCACTTTTTTTAGCGTCCGTTTCCATAGTGACTCGTCGAGTCATCGCTCTGTTGAGAATGTCTTGCGTGTTAACCAGGAGCATACTCTGGGTTGAATGAACTTACTCCTGAATCTGGTTTTTGGACCCAGGATACCTGGAGTAAGCCAGGTTTGGGTTGATCAGCTGAGAGTTCAGGGTTTAGCAGATGGTAAGTTAACCCTGCTTTCTGGAACACCCCCCAGGCTTGTTTGAAAACTAGATGGTTTGTGTGTTGGAGCAGGGCTGGAACTAAACTCTCCAGGAACTGAGTTCAACACCCCTGACTTAGATCAAGGTTCATCTGTCTATAAAACTCAGTCCCAAAACGTACTTGCTCACCTTTGTGCTCTTTTGCTAACCCTAATCTTGCTTCTATTTTTGGTGCAGGGGTCCGTTCTTCATACCTCGCTTATTACACCTGAGATGATTTGAAAGATTGCCAGATCTCTGGTTAATTTGGTTCTTCAAACGAATTTGTGGATTTGATTAAAATATCTATATAATAAAGGGCAGATGCATCGATACTGGAAACCACGATCAGCAAGGCAGCGATTGGCTGGCGGCACGACATCAACGTAATATCATATCATTAAAAAACACACCTGACGAAAAACTTGACAACTTTCTGGACTTTTATAAAAAAAAACAGCCGAGCGAACAAAACTACATAAATGGTATAATAGATAAATTAAATGTGCACTGTTTTTATTTTATTTATTTATTTTGCATGATTTCCAATTATTTAGATTCACGATTTCTAGTATTTGTACAGGCTTTACATTTTATTTCAATGTTGTAATTAGCAATTCGTTTAATTTTATCTTTGAAGCAGATTTCTTATGTGACAGCATTAATTAAAGTTTCATGTTATTCTGCATCTCCTGCTCCATCAAGCCACATCCCATAATATCTGTCATCACTCAAATTAATGCACGGCTCAGATTAACTGTATAGCATAAGACTCCAATACAATGATGAATTATTTCATCACTAATAAATATTTCAATGAGTGAAACTGGCTGTGTATATAGTATTATAGACTACACAACATTATTATATTATTTTTCAATTAATGTTTAAATTATTATTTTAAATGACTGTCCCTGGACCAGTAGAGTACTCTTATACAGAACACAGTCTTTAAGAACACGGGTCCAGGAGGGCAGAGGAGGACCTCTTTGCCTCAGAAGATAACTCCCTACTTTACTTCTCGGAGCAGCGAGATACTCTGGCCCCCCGCTTGCCCTTCTTCCTCGGGTCATCAGACGGGTCGGGGACGTCAGGTGCTCGGTCCTCCTGGTGGCCGCACTCTGGAGGAATCAGACCTGGTTCTCCGAGTCTTCTCAGCTCCCGCGACAGTGACTAACACCAGCGTCTCGAGACACCTCTATGCCCTCAAATGGTCAGTCTTTCTGACTGGTGGTCAGCACAGTACATGGACTCATCCTCTTGTGACGTGTCATCAGTGTTGCCAGCTTAGCAATTTTGTTGCTGAATTTAGCAACTTTTCAGACTACCCTAGCAACTAATTTTTCCAAAAGCACCTAGCAACAAATTTAGCAATTTTAAAAATGTATCTGGCAACTTTTGATAAGTGAAAAGGCACATTTTCCATCCAAATTACACAAAAAGAGGAAACCAAAGATGCCTAGCACTACACACATCACGTGAATTGAGTTAGCTGCTATTTGCAATTGTTCAATTTAACAATAATAATAATAATTGTTCATTTACGATACACTTATAGTTGCTTGTACCTGCGATTGTTGATCAGTTAGTACTCTGTAAGAAAAATGGAAAAGATACTAGTAATTTTACAGGACATTATCCATTAATAACCCGAAAACACAAAGCGTAATAAACCAATACGGAAAATTATTTCATATTAACATGGTAGATTGTGCCCTATTTTTACATACTTTTCTTAGCATACTAACTAACTACTAATACACTGCTTAAAACATAATTGTTGCGAATGTGTAGTATTACTAGTTTATTAGCTATTAAATTTTTATTTTTATTTTAATCATTCAAAAATGTTCAAATTCAATGTATTTAAAAATACAGTTATTTATATTTTAATCTTATATTTTGTATATTATTTTACAAACAAATCTAAATTAAATTATATAAAATATATTTTTTGCTGAGACGTGACAATTTTGCGTTGTGATTACACAGTGATGTCATCATGCAATGACATCATAACGTCATTTAGCAACTTTTAGCACCAAATCGACCTTCCTTCAGCAACTTTCTCTGAAAATGAGTTGGCAGCACTGCGTGTTATCCGTGTTATCTTCTCTGCAAGAGCTGCTGGATAAGGGCTGTACCTCTTCCACGCTCAAACTGGCATGACCTTGGCATTAGGTTATGCAGAATGACTCTGTGACCAAATCAGGCTTCAATATTCAGAGTAAACAGGAGGTTCCCCATATGCAACGCTTGTTCCCTTATCTCGAGTTTAGTTTCAAGTTTTATTTGTCACATACACGACTATACAGAGATTGTATAACCAGCAGTGAAATGTGAGTAAGTTTCAGTTACCCAGTAACTGGAGCCTTTGATAGATAATATCTGAAATATGGTGATAATTAAAGGGACAGTTCACCCAAAAATGAAAATCCTGTCATCATTTACTCAGCCTCAAGTAGATCCAAACCTGTATGAATGTGTTTGTTCTGAACACAAAGGAAGATATTCTGAAGAAAGTTTGTAATCAGGTTTTTTTTGGGCACCATTGACTTCCATAGTAGGAGAAAACACTGCTCTGTTTCCCTCATTCTTCAGAATATCTTCCTTTGTGTTCAGAACAAACACATTCATACAGGTTTGGATCTACTTGAGGGAGAGTTAGTGATGACAGACTGTTAATTTTTGGGTGAACTGTCCCTTTAAGTTATGTTTTAGCAGTTTAAACAAAAGCGAGTGATAGTAAGATAAAGGCTGAAGGGCAAACATCAACATGTTCAGACCAGCTTAGACTTTTATGAGTTTACTCTGATAAAGCAAAACAGATGAACATGTTTACATTACACAAATGTTGTCCTAATTATAATCAGGTTAATAATGTTTATGTAAACACATCGTCACCTGTAAATGTTCTGATGCACTGTTTTTATCTGTTTATGAAGTAGTGATGGTCATTTCAGGATGATTTGTTCATTGCATCTGTCACGGGACGAATGAACCAAACACATTTCTATTCCTCAGATTATCTTTGGCTGCATTAGAATTATTTTCTTAATTCAGAATATGTACAGTTGTGCTCAAAATTATTCATACCCTTGGTAAATATGATCAAATGAGGCTGTGAAAATAAATCTGTATCATTAATCCTTTTGATCTTTTATTTTAAAAGTTTACAAAAATGTAGCCTTTTATTGGAGAATAAGAATTTAAAATGGTTCAGGTTCATCCAGAATCACTCCAGATCCTTCAGATTCATCCAGAATCTCTCCATATCCTTCAGGTTCATCCAGAACCTCTCCAGATCCTTCAGGTTCATCCAGAATCTCTCCAGATCCTTCAGGTTCATCCAGAATCACTCCAGATCCTTCAGGTTCATCCAGAACCTCTCCAGATCCTTCAGGTTCATCCAGAATCACTCCAGATCCTTCAGATTCATCCAGAATCACTCCATATCCTTCAGGTTCATCCAGAAGCACTCCATATCCTTCAGATTCATCCAGAATCTCTCCAGATCCTTCAGATTCATCCAGAATCTCTCCATATCCTTCAGGTTCATCCAGAACCTCTCCAGATCCTTCAGGTTCATCCAGAATCACTCCAGATCCTTCAGGTTCATCCAGAATCACTCCATATCCTTCAGATTCATCCAGAATCACTCCATATCCTTCAGATTCATCCAGATCCTTCAGGTTCATCCAGAACCTCTCCAGATCCTTCAGATTCATCCAGAATCACTCCAGATCCTTCAGGTTCATCCAGAATCACTCCAGATCCTTCAGATTCATCCAGAATCTCTCCATATCCTTCAGGTTCATCCAGAACCTCTCCAGATCCTTCAGGTTCATCCAGAATCACTCCAGATCCTTCAGGTTCATCCAGAATCACTCCATATCCTTCAGGTTCATCCAGAATCTCTCCATATCCTTCAGGTTCATCCAGAACCTCTCCAGATCCTTCAGGTTCATCCAGAATCACTCCAGATCCTTCAGGTTCATCCAGAATCACTCCATATCCTTCAGGTTCATCCAGAATCACTCCAGATCCTTCAGATTCATCCAGAATCACTCCATATCCTTCAGATTCATCCAGATCCTTCAGGTTCATCCAGAACCTCTCCAGATCCTTCAGATTCATCCAGAATCACTCCAGATCCTTCAGGTTCATCCAGAATCACTCCAGATCCTTCAGATTCATCCAGATCCTTCAGGTTCATCCAGAATCTCTCCAGACCCTTCAGATTCATCCAGAATCTCTCCATATCCTTCAGATTCATCCAGAATCACTCCAGATCCTTCAGATTCATCCAGAATCACTCCAGATCCATCAGGTTCATCCAGAATCTCTCCATATCCTTCAGGTTCATCCAGAATCTCTCCATATCCTTCAGGTTCATCCAGAACCTCTCCAGATCCTTCAGGTTCATCCAGAATCTCTCCATATACTTCAGGTTCATCCAGAATCTCTCCAGATCCTTCAGATTCATCTAGATCCTTCAGGTTCATCCAGAATCTCTCCAGATTCATCCAGAATCTCTCCAGATCCTTCAGGTTCATCCAGAATCACTCCAGATCCTTCAGGTTCATCCAGAATCTCTCCAGATCCTTCAGGTTCATCCAGAACCTCTCCAGAATCTCTCCAGATTCATCCAGAATCTCTCCAGATCCTTCAGGTTCATCCAGAATCTCTCCAGACCCTTCAGATTCATCCAGAATCTCTCCAGATCCTTCAGGTTCATCCAGAACCTCTCCATATCCTTCAGGTTCATCCAGAACCTCTCCAGATCCTTCAGGTTCATCCAGAATCACTCCAGATCCTTCAGGTTCATCCAGAATAACTCCAGATCCTTCAGATTCATCCAGATCCTTCAGGTTCATCCAGAATCTCTCCAGACCCTTCAGATTCATCCAGAATCTCTCCATATCCTTCAGATTCATCCAGAATCACTCCAGATCCTTCAGGTTCATCCAGAATCACTCCAGATCCTTCAGGTTCATCCAGAATCACTCCAGATCCTTCAGGTTCATCCAGAATCACTCCAGATCCTTCAGGTTCATCCAGAATCACTCCAGATCCTTCAGGTTCATCCAGAATCACTCCAGATCCTTCAGGTTCATCCAGAATCTCTCAGATCCTTCAGATTCATCCAGAATCACTCCAGATCCTTCAGATTCACAGCTTCTTCTCTTCAGTTCATCTTCTGTAGGGTTCAGGTCAGAGAAGGTCATAGCAGAAGCTTGGTTTTGTGCTCAGTGACCCATTTTTGTGTTGTTTTTGAGGTTTGTGTTTCGATTATTGTCCGGTTGGAAGATCCAAACATGGCCCATTATTTACATTTACATTTATGCATTTAGCAGACGCTTTCATCCAAAATGACTTACATTGCATTCAAGTTACAGTCTTTTACATTTTATCAGCTCTTGCTTTCCCTGGGAATCGAACCCATGATCTTGGCGTTGCTAGCGCCATGCTCTACTATTTGAGCTATAGGAAAGCTATCATTATAAGATTTCTAACAGAGTCAGTCACTTATTGATGTTTTATCTGTTGGTGTTTGATAGAATCCATGATGCCATGTGTCTAAAGATAGAAATATAGGACCGCAACATCATAAATACAGCAGTATATTTCATTGTACACATGGGGAACTTTTTATCCCTGTGTTCACCAAACCCATCTTGAGTGTTTGCTGCTAAAAAGCTCATTTTTTAGTTTGATCTGAGCATAGAAGCCAGTCCCATTAATGTTCCAGTCGTGTCTGATAACTGAATATGCTGGAGATTGTTTTTGGATGAGCGAGGAGAAACCCTCCTGAACAACATGTGGTGATGTAGGGGCTGTTTGATCATTTTTTTAAGGTTTTCTGACCCCGAGACTCAACTATTCTCTACAATTCTCCAGCTGTGGTCCTCTGAGAGTCTTTAGCCGCTCAAACTCTACTCCTCACTGCTTTAGCTCTTTTCTTAAAGCCACTTCACTAATTTGTGAAGCTCAATTATCTTTTGCTGCACATCAGAAATATATTTTTTTGGTTTTTCTCATTGTGATGATGATTAAGTGAATTTGGGCTTTGTGTTCCTCATATTTATATTTCTGTGAAACAGGAAGCCATGACTGGATAATTTCATGTTCATAAAAATGCAAATATGAATGGGAATATACTTCAGAGATATTTTAATCATAAGAATTTCTAGGAGTACCAATAATCGTGGCCATTGTGTACTAGAGAAAAATATTTATTTCCTAATGTGATTTTCCCCCACTTTTTTTTACTTCAATTTAAGGTTATATCTATATATATTTTTTTTAATGAAAGATCAAATGGATAAACAATGCAGACTTATTTCCACAGCCTTCTTTGATCATATTTACCAAGGGTATGAATAATTTTGAGCACAACTGTAGGTGGACATGTTTGGAGATTTTGCTTGTAGAAAATATAACATTTAACAAAATGACATGAATAAAAATTAGTTCTTTCTGATGAAAAAAATCTAATTAATCAGTAAAACAATCCAATCTTCCCGTCACTGTTGTAAAGTACTGTACCTCTTATTTATTTGTAATTTTTTAGACAATACATAACTTCTTGTGTCAGATGAAGGAGGGTTTCTTCATCATATACTTAACCCGTTTAATCCCAATTTTTTTCCAGACATGAAAATATCCAAATGATGTGTCATTAGTAACCCTTTGAAATTTAAAAAGTTATTGTTTGAAATTCAAAAAGTTATTGTTTGATTTTTTTTTGGGAAAAGTGGTTCAAGGTTCTTGTTTATTTGTCACATACACAATCATACAGGGTATAATCAGTAGTGAAATGTAGGTCAGGACGGGTCCGCTCAATGGACAGTGCAAAAAAATAAAAATAAAAGATGATACATAACACAGGAGCATATATTTAAATATAGGTAGGACTAAGATAAAAAAATAAGTAAAAACAATAAAATAAAATAAGGAGTAAAATGTGCAATGAACTAAAATGTGCAATACAGTCTACTGTGGATTTAATAAATATTAATATAACCAGGGATGTGCAAGAGGAATGTGCAAACAGGTTGTACCGGGTATGTACACATAGCAGCAATGCGGATGATGGAGAATGATGGGTGTTTTTACAGTTTATTAAATTGAGTCCTGTAGATGTTAATGAGACTGAGTTTAGGAGCCTGATGGCCTGAGGATAGAAGCTCCTCCTCAGTCTCTCAGTTTTTGCCATCACACTTCTGAAGCGCTTGCCAGATGGCAGTGTGATGAAAAGACGGTTACCGGGGTGATTTGAGTCCTTGATTATTTTTGCAGCTCTGCTTTTGCAGCGTTTGAGGTAGATGTCCTGCAGAGAGGGGAGGGCAGACCCAGAGATGCGCTCAGCTAAGCGCACGACTCTCTGCAGAGCTTTGCAGTCCTGATTTGTGGCGTTACTGTACCACACTGAGATGCACTGAGTCAATACACTTTCTATGGCCCCTGAATAGAAAGTTTTCAGGACTGTTGGAGAGACCCTGAATTTCCTCAGCTGTTGCAGATGGTACAGTCTTTGCCTGGCTTTCTTAACCTGTGTTTGAATGTGTGTAGTCCAAGTCAGGTCCTCGGAGATGTTTACACCGAGGTACTTGAAGCTTCTTACTCTCTCCACAGGGGTCCCACTGATCATAAGAGGAGTGTAGGGCCGCTGCTGTCTCTTTCTGAAGTCTACAAGTGTGTGAAAAATGGTGTTTTATGGTCGGTCACAATTGTGATAATGTGTGTACTGAATTAACATATTTCTGCAGTCATAAAAATTGTTACATATCTTAGCCCAGTTATTTTAAACTGTTTGTTTACATTCTAGGGTTACTATTATGCATAAAAACCTTATGCAACATTGATATGAACACTGAGATAAAAAAATCAACCATCAACGCATTTCAAAACTGTTAACTTTATGTAAAATATAACATCACATTTTCATATTAATGCTACCAGTATTACAACAATATTGTAAATTTTTTGTAACATTTGAATTTTTCATTTAGTGCAATATTTAGTCATTGCAACATTTTAGTGTAATTTTCACTAATAACTGCATCTGGATTTATATTGTATTCCTAAACTCACTGTTATTGTGACCATCAACATGTTTACTCACTCTATGACCACACGCAACAAAACTGAATATATTAATACTAGACACCCTAAAGATAGCGTGTACCAAAAATCTTTGTTAATACACTTTACTAGTCTTTTGTTTCAGAGCTTTGATGCAGTTATCATCTTCTCAAGATTCAGTTCTGGTCATGTGACAATCAGCACTAATCATGTGACGCTGCACATATTTAACTGAGACCCTTTATTGTTTCCATATTTGCAGAAGTCACTAAAACACCAGTCAGTAATGTTTTTAGAGCTTTATAAATGAAAACCTTCTTTACGGTCACTATTGTAACCGGTGGTTAAATGGGTTAAGCAGTGGTGGCAAGAAAAAACTCCATAAACACATTTGATCAGTTTCTTTTCCGTTTATCATCATTATTTGCTGTTAAACTTGCTTTGGAACAATGTTTATTGTAAAAAGCACTATACAAATAAATGAACACGTTTAAAGTAAATCACTTGGGTTGCTGTCTTTAAAGAAATTGGTAAATCTATTTAGCTTAATTAACTTAACTGCCAAGGATTAGAGGAAAATGAACTGAATTCACCAAACACTTGAATATATATTTTTTCATTTTTTGCCCAGGTCTTTTGATACTACATATTTAATCTCAGGACACATTAACAAGTACTGTCATGATGTCTTTATATTGTAAGTTTAAGGTCTGTATGATCTACTTAAGCTTACAGTGATTTTGTGAAATGCAGCCCAGTTCAGATCATCTGAGCTAAAGACCACAGCATCACATTTATCTCACCTGACTACAAGCACAAGAAAAGCTATTTTCATTCATATTAACAGTATTCTGAGCTAAAACATCATATGAAGTGATCATTTCTGTAGTTCTGAAACGAGGCACAAAATTATATTACAGAATCATATTTTATGAAAGTTCGGAGGGAGCACTTTCAGATAATTAACCTAATTAACACAAGAGGAGCATGTTCAATAATCAACTCAATTACTAAGATAAGAGGTATAATAGGGCTAAAGGCCCACCTTAAGATAAAATGTGCTATTCTCTGCACATAAAATACATAACTGCAGAAAGAAAATGCCTGTGTTGAACATTAATGGAGCAACAGATTTTGTGTGAAAATAAATCATACAAGTCGTTTATTTTGTTTAAAAATCTTATAAATGTATGAGGTGGTACACGGTTTTGATACAAATACTTCAGCTAATTATTTTTATATATTTTTTTTTAATGTTTAAGTTAGTACTTTAAAAATCACTTTGGCAAAGTTTGTACTATTTTCTGCTTATTTTGAAAAATTAAAAAAAATTGTTCAATAAATATATAGTCATTAAAATATATATTTTAAAATAAAGAAAATCATTTTAAAAAGTAAAGATTCTGAAAGTATTGAAGTGGATCCAATAATAGAATATATATATATGATTAATATGTTTTTAAATATGTTTCATTCTAAACATGGCGATTATCTCTAATATAGACACCCAACATAATATATGATATTTACCATCTGAATCTAACCAAGTCAAAAGGAAAAGTCAACCATCTATTAATTATCATGTTAATTACTGCACCTTTAGCCCCGACAGCAGGGGCGCTTTTTACCACAAATACCATACTTTTACATATTTCCTCATTATTTAAAAACTGCTGCTTTAATTATCTTAAACAAAACTGAAAAGACAGCAGACAGCACTGCAAATACACATAACCTTTATTTATTATATGTCAGTGTGAATTTGGATGAATATGTTCAGATAGTGGACAGAAACTCAGTGTAGTCATTCATGGTTTATTGGTAAGAAACAGTATCCAGACTTGAAGCTATGAGTAAGTGCTATCAAACAATGCATCACATGATGAGCTGTTTGAGGCGATACAAACAACGTTAACGGTTCACTCAAACTTGATCCCCTGAGCCAACGGCAGATCTTTGCTGTAGTTGATAGTGCTGCAAGAAAAGGGTCTCGATGCTTTAATGTGTCAACAGGAGAGTTATTGTATTCATTTATCTCCACCTTTTTCCTAACGAGCCGGTTTGAAGTTACACTCGAGAAGACTGCAACAAATCATAAGATTGTGCTACAAGTAATCCTTATCCATCATTTTGACTGTAAATGTTCATTCATTTTCTATTTTCTGATTTTTCTAAGCATGATTATTTTCATGTTTTCTTTATATTCCGCTGTAAGCAAATGAAAACACAACATATCTTGTGCATTTGTGGTCTCCTAATTGATTTTACGATATAAACCATGAATATTTCATTTTCAGTCTCTTTCCAGGTTTGCTTTCACACGGATGCTGTAAAATGTAATTGTTAAGAAATATAGACATATATTACTATAATGATATTTAACACGTCTGTGATATAGCTGTGGATAAGAGGAGGATCTTTAGGAGTTATGTATGTTTAAAGTAATTCAATGCTTTTACACTTAAATGTCCTTTTAATGCTCGATGGCTGAAGGGTGAGTAAAATAATGTCACCTCATTGCACACAGTTTTTGAACATGCTTATTATGTTCATAGAGCGAACCTTTGTAAAGTGTAATGGAAGTTACTCCCATCATTTGTGCAAAGCATCATGGGACGCAGGAAAAAGGTGGATAATAACTCCATGTGTTATTTCACGCTGAGTATCTGATGTTGATCATCACTCACCACGTGGATCTTCTCATGTACTGCTTCCACGAGTCACTGCCGGACTCTCGCCCGCCGCCGGTGTGTTTCTCTCCTCCTACACACACACACACAGACACGCACACGCACACACACAGCATGTATCACACACACACACACACACACACACACACACAGAGACACAGCATGTATCACACACACACACACAGTCAAGCATCACACACACAGTCAAGCATCACACACACACACACACACACAGTCAAGCATCACACACACACACACAGACACGCACACGCACACAGACACAGACACACAGAGACACACACACACACACACAGTCAAGCATCACACAGAGACACACACACACACACAGACACGCACACAGACACAGACACACAGAGACACACACACACACACACAGTCAAGCATCACAATGACAGGGAATTGGAAATGAATTTGACGTAACATTCTAGTGATCAGGCATGTGATCAGCTAGAGACAAAAAAGAAGGAAAATCTGACCACGCCCCCAGCACTTATTATTAAAAATATATATTTTAGCACATTAAAAGATATATCTTATATTGTAATAATACATACTATAGACCTGAAAAAAATAAAAAGCAGCAGGTAATAATCATGATAGCAATATAATATAATAAAGTGCTATAATATATTATGATAAAGTATATAGAATTGTTATTATTATTAAAGTACCTGCCAAAAGTTTGGAAACATTACAATTATTAATGATTTTGAAATATCTTCTGCTCATCAAAGCTCAATTTATTTGATCAAAATAGTTAAAAAAAAACAAAAAAAACAGCAATATTGTGAAAAAAAAGGTTTTACATTTTAATATATTATAAAACGTTATTCCTGTGTGACAATTTTGCTGCTTGAATGAACCTGAATGAACAACATTTATTTGCATTTATCAAATATATTAATTCATTTTGTTAATGCATTTATTAAATAGAAATCCTTTTAAAATGTCTTCTCACTTCCATGCATGATGAATAGCGCAGCTAGCACTAACAGTGAATCAAAATTGGAAAATACAGAAATATGTATTTATATGGAAAAATCACATCCCTGAGTGATGATTTAACCCCTTAACTGTCACAGTCCCACATCTTTTTCTGTATCAAACCTTTTAGTAATTATCATAAATCATACATCGTTTGAAAGCTTAGAAGCTCATTAGAAGGACATTGCGTTACCATGGAAATGGTACTTTAAAATCTTTTGGCGGGCTCCTCCCCCTTAGTGGGCGGAGTCAAGTGTCATATTACAAAACGCATTATGGTCTTTTAGAATCAAAACTTTTTTTAATCTTGACATAGCGTTGGAAAGGTCCGAGTCTCAGGATTTTGTGATAGAAGTAATATTGACAGAGAATTGTAATTTGTGACAGAAAAATGCATCAAAAAAAATTCAATGGAGTTTGGATGGCACCCGGTGGCTGCTTGTGGTATAACGCCCTAAATAAAATCAATTTTTTCATATCAACTTCAAATTTGGAACATAACTTTAGACACAAGGCAATAGCAATTTTAGAGTAAAACCTGTTATGTAAAATATTTATTATTTATTTACAGTAAATTTAATCTTCTATAACTTAGAAGAAAAAAAAAAAGTCCAGTTTTGCAATAATCTGCTGATTTTCTTCTTTAAAAAGAGACCAACATTAGGTCTGTATTAAGGTACAGTTCAAGGTTGGATACAGCACTTTCATACCTATTTTAAAAAATGGGGGGGGGGGGTGACAACATCAACAAGCGTTTAATTAGTTTAGACTAGATTGCTCTAAATATGGACTAGGGCTGCACGATATATGGTTTCAGCATCGATATCACGGTGTGCGATGTTTAGTATACTGATGGTTATATTATACTGATGTTTTCTTTGCTCACACAGACTCTTGTCTACACCGGACGAGACAAAGCGACCGCTGCACATCATTTAGTTTTGTGTCAGTACGTCATAAACGAGGCATCAGTTTACCGTCGGGGGTTAGTCGTGTCGCACCGCATCCATCACTGATTATAATGAGTTCTGTAGTATTTTGTCGTCCGGTGTAGACACGCAGATGCACGTGAACACCATTCACTTCTGCATCTATTTTGTGAAATTGTGTCAAAATGCATGTCTCTGTAAGTCTCCTAAACACAGTAGTTATGGCTCAGGTGAAGGTAAACAATTGAGAAAGAAAATGGATGTGTAACAGTAGTTTAATTTTGAAAAATCACTTTAACACAGATTTAATAGATTTAATTAATACAGTGCAGTGTTATTTTACATTTGATTGTTCAATTTCTGTACCTGAATACTGTTAGACTTACCTGAAAAATATCAAGCACTGTTTATTTCATTTGTATCTTTGCTCTATTATATTTATCAATGCTTGTAACTTGTTTATTTCTTATGCTAATTTACAAAATCACCCCAATCATCGATTATGTTTTTCCAAATAGAGCTATTCAACTCATCTGGTGATTATTTATTTTTTCACATTGCTATATATTGCAGAAAAACAAAATATCGCAATGTGAGTTTTTTTTCCAATATCGTACAGCCCAAATATGGACTGATTCAAATTTAAGGAAGATCAAATGATTGCTGTGGAAGTTTAAAAAACTCAAAAATAGGTATCCTATGTCCCGAGGAATCATGAAATATTATATGCATCTTTAGTCAGATTGTGACTGTGCTTCAGATGCAATCAACTGAAACTGTGTCTGTAAAGGTGTGACGATGACGAGCTAAAACTAATATCTGATGATAAAAACTATGACGAAATTTATGCCGTGTCTTCGTTAACAAGACGGGACGGGACTAGAGTGTTATTTGAGGACTACCGGACATTCAATATACATCCTATAGACTAAATTAACTGTCTTGTCTTTCTAAATGTGCGTCTCTGTCATTGGATTACAATCAGATGAGGGGTGTTTGTGTATCTAGTCTCAGTATGGCAGCAGCGGATAGAAAGGCTACCAAAACTCAAACTAGCGATGTCCTCACAATGTCCTCAGCACCTGAAGGGTTAGGGACTGAGTGACCAGACGTCACGTTTTTCCCGGGAGTCACAATTCATTGTCGATTAACTTAGTTAGTGAAGGCGGGATAGGTGGAATCACACTGATATAAGAGCTCTCGCTCTCTCTCAAATACACACACAGCAGTCCAAATGTCTATCGTGTACAGTATCTCATGTAAATACAGTCGGTTATGGCTTAAGTGAGCGTAAACAGGTGAAAACTGAATGTGTGTCAGTATTACATGCATCCGTCTTAAAGGGACAGCGTTCCTAATTATCTATGTCATCAATGTTAACCAACAAAAGATGTTAAATAAATCTACACTTGTTAAGTAAACCTACTGTATCTGAAAAATGAGTTTAATTTGTATCTCTACCAAAAAATGAATTTATTAATTTTTCCAAATTCAATCCTTAATTCAAATTTCTCATAAGCTTGATTGATTTGGTCTAAAGAGAGAAGAATTAATGACTATTTTTGTTTGAATAGTACACTTCTCAACAATATTTAATAATATTTGTCATAAACATCATTTATCGCTATAAAAATACCACGAGCTGCATACAGAAACACACAGAAAATACAAAGTCAGTCTGTTTGCGTTCATGTGTAGAAAAATGTTTCTCAATTTTTTTAATACAGAAGATCTAGAGTGAACGCGCTCTGACTCAAACACTCGCGCACGTGGAAGAAAACAGACGGTGCTCTACAGATCACAATTCAGTGGAGAATTAATAGAAATGTTATTCTGTATAGAAATCTGTTCTCAATTACCAACGATAACAAGAACTCAGCCTCCTCTCTCCTCTGGGATACTCCGGTGTTTGTTTACACTAGTTTTAGTTACACTTAGTCTTATTAGACGGCCCATGTTTTCGCTTTCGAAACTGAAAAGATTCGTCGGACTGGTGCGGGAACAAAAATTTAGCATTTTCGGTGCGCGAATTTTCGCGGTCTATGTGGAAGCATCCATAGAAATCTATTGTTTTATTCCAGCATCACATCCGATATTCGTTTCGCTCTTTCGCGCTCAGTGTGGAAAGGCCTTAAAGGGACAGTTCACCCAAAAATTTAAATTCTGTCATCATTTACTCACCCCAAACCTGTATGAATGTGTTTGTTCTGCTGAACACAAATGAAGATATTCTGAAGAATGAGGGAGACAGCAGTATTTTTGTTCCTACTATGGAAGTCAATGGTGCCCCAAAACAGCCTGATTACAAACTTTCTTCAAAATATCTTACTTTGTGTTCAGAACAAACACATTCATACAGGTTTGGATCTACTTGAGGATGATTAAATGATAGAATTTTCATTTTTGGGTGCACTGTCCCTTTAAGCTCCATTCAGAATGGCTAACCGACGGACAGAGCCAGGGACACTGAAGCGGTCAATGGTTTTTGTTCCTGTGATGAATGATGTAGATACGCACCAAACGCTCCTCCGATCTCTGCGCCGCTGGTTGGGATGTTGACGTTCACAATACCACAGTCAGAGCCTTTGGGACTATAGACACACAACTGTTACGCTCTATTCAACTCATTAATGAACTCATCATGACAGATTTGTAAACATCTGCACACTTACCCTAACCAGCGAAACACTCGACCCATGTCTTTAGTGAAGATGCTGCTGGAGAGCCCTTGTTTCACTTCGTTATTCCAGGCAAATGCTTCATCCTCTGTCTGAAACCAGTGGGGAAATTATTACCAGCAAAATTCTAATTCTGTAATATAACGAAGCATGCAATAAAGAAGCCCACCTTGAATTTAAGCACGTAAAGGATGGGCACGAAGGTCTCTGTGTGAACTATGGGAGCGTCGTGTGGCAGTCCAGTGATAATGGTAGGCTCCACATAGTTACCCGGACGATCCATAATCTGAATCATAATTCAGTGCTCAAATTCAATGCATCATCTCGGTAATGAAGTAAAAAAATGCAAAAGCTTACATTTCACAAACATGCAAGAGACAAAACTGATATTTATATATAGTTTTCTGTTGGTGAGCACTAGATCATGCTAGATCAGTGCATATGGATGATGTTTAATAGCAACCTGCCTTACCTGTTGCATTACAAAACTAACAATGAATTAACATCTTCGAACTAAAAGTGTAAGGATGCACCGAATGTTCGGCAACTGAAATTGTTCGGCCGAAAATAGCAAAAAAAAAAATTCGGTGTAATAAGCGAAAAAGACAATAAATTGTGGCGAACAATGACGTGACGTGATCAAATAGAGGCGGAAGAGGAAGGGTTGCTGGTTACTGTGATGATTGAAATCAAACGATTAGTAAATAAACAGCAGAATTTTATGTTTTCTACTAGGCTACACGCACAAATTCAAAGGGTTCAAAGTACAAAGCATGAGAAAAATCTGTGCTAAAACACTGTTACTCGTCATTTGCTCAGTAACATTTTTTTAAAGACGTGACAATGTGATACGTGCGACAAACATCTTCCCAAATTCGTAATGAGAATCATTTAAATATCTGCATGCTGTTGTCAACAAAAAGCAGCACTAAAGGTGAATTTACAGACGCGAATGAACACCAGACGCGAATGAAGCATTAAGCGCGAGTGATTTACATGTTAAGTCAATGCAAAGACGCGAATAGACATCCTGCGGTGCGATTCGCGCGAATGACGCGGCGCAAATTGACCGTTTCGGGTTAAATATAACTAAATATAAAAATTTGAACTTTGGCGGATATTCGCGCCGCGTTAACCAATCAGGAGCTTGCTCTACTAGTGACGTGATTACGAGCAGAGGCTGTATGTGGATACCCGGAGCTGTACGATAGACCAAAGATTACCTGTTAGATTTACCCAAAACGAATTATATCTTATGTTTATCCAGATACATCAGAGCCAGCGGCAGATGTCAGAAGGACTAGCCGAGGTTACGCTCCTCTCTTTGGGATACATGAGCACGAGCGCCCGGTGATCGCGTGGAGCTCACGGCTACGAAATCGGAGAAGCACATTTTCAAATAGGCGCTGTTTTTATAAATAAACCGCAGATTTGAGTTTTAAACAACTACATTCTCGGCTGAAATACACGCGTCCAGCGTTTCCATAGCACATAAAGTGCAACTAGCCTCTAAACAAAATCCATGTCAGCCATATCACAACGAGACTGGAGCCGCCTGCAGAAGCCCCTCCCATGATGCGAATTAGCGTCTGTTGTGAAGTGAATTTCACGCGCGAATGAAGCGAGTAAACTCAAAATGTTCAAGCGTCCAACTACGCGCGAATAGCGCGATTTATTTGCGCAAGTCACGTCTGGTGTGAACGCACAGTTAGATCTTCCTGTGGGTTTCTGCCAAAATAAAATCTGAGAAAAAGCAACAACTCCATTAACATTCATAAATGTTAGTATTGTAATTTTATTGATGTTCTGTAAAATAAAATTAAAATATAAGACAATAATATTGATAATAATAATTACCCTACAACAGCTCTATTAATACATTTATTATAACATTCACACATAGTGTTCAAATTGGGATCTGTAATAAATTCTAATATTTTAAAAGAAGTCTCTTATGTTCAGAAAGGCTGCATTTATTTGTACAGTAAAAAATACATGCCTGTTTCAAGAAGGGGTCTCAAATGGCCAAAAAAAAATATTATTTTAGTAACTTATTCATTTTAAGTTAAACTGTGCTTTGTTGGTATAATGTCTGATAGAAAAATGTTCAGTTTTAAGTAAATATTTTTAAATTGTTTTGTAATTGATTTTTTTATTTGAAAAGCAGGACAAAACAGTAAAAAGCACATTTTGGCTATTTAATTTATGCAATGGTGAAAAAAAAAAAATTTGCAAAATAGGCCTACATGAGGAAAAAAATGTGTTTGGTATTCAGCCCAGTGTTTCATCTTGTTCGGCCAAGAATTTTTATTTCAGTGCATCCCTAAAAAAAAAAAGTGAACCTAAAAGTAACTTTTCAAACATTAAAAAGTTCACCAATGAAACAAAGAATGCTTCAAATCAGATGCTTTCTTAACTGCTGCTTTCTCACTGCTGTCGTGTTTTTTGCTTATTTTGTTATTGAGAGGAAAGTGTACAGCACTTATTTAAATATTCATCTAAACATCACTCTCAGCAGCGTGGATGGTGTTCGGGTTTTGGTTAATGGTATATTGGTGCAAAGGCATTTCCAAATTATTTTTCTTTCTAAGCAAAAACCAAAAAGGCACTTTGTAAACAGGTCACTAAATCACATTCAGTCTCTTGAGCGTTAAATGTGCACGACTGAGCGTGAGCAAATATGTTGCTGACCGCAGTTCACTTAATGGTCACCGGTGCTGCTAATAACAAGGGTTTCTGAATTCTACATATCACCCCTTTAACAGAAACAATTAATGATGCAATTAAAGGGATAGTTCACCCAAAAATGAAAATTCTGTCATCATTTACTCTCCCTCAAGTAGTTCCAAACCTGTATGAATGTGTTTGTTCTGCTGAACACAAAGGAAGATATTCTGAAGAATGTGGGAATCAGAGCAGTTCTGGGGCACCATTGACTTCCATTGTATTTTTTCTCCTACTATGGAAGTCAATGGTGCCCCAGAACAGCCTGGTTACAAACTTTCTTCAGAATATCTTCATTTGTGTTCGGCAGAACAAAGATATTCATACAGGTTTGGAACTACTTGAGGGTGAGTAAATGATGACAGAATTTTCATTTTTGGGTGTACTGTCCCTTTAAGGAATTAATTAATTTCTTGAATGAAGAGCGTTACCTTTCCCCCACACACAAGAGTGCCGCCCTGCTGCTTTGCTTGCTCTATGGCCGCCAGATACTGCTCAACAGCCTGTTTGGTGTGCAGAGGTCCATAAAGAGTGCTTGCTGTTAACAAATGCAGAAGAATTAATGCAACAGACATATGTCTCATTTACTAAATGTGCATACTAGGAATTGGCATTTTTCAATGAAATTGTATTTCACCAGTAAAAAAAAAGATTAATTATTTTTAATCATTTAAGAGCAAGCCCGTAATTATTGCACAAGCTTATATTATATCCTGTTTTTTTAACTGAAACATTTATAAGCAATGGGCCTCATACATGCAACACAAGCAGAATTATTTATTAAGCAGTTTGTTTTGGATTCATGAAAGTGTTCGTATTTTCGAAATGTTAGCTGGTACAAAAAAATAAATAAACATATACACCTGATCCCAACTAGATGTAAGTGGTTTCTCATATAGCTAGGTAGGGCTGAGCGTTATAGCTAAAAAAATGTATCAACGATATAAACAACGATCTTTGCAAATCGCCTTTCCTAATAATGTGCTAATTAGCAAGTTTTCACGATGAATAAAGTAAACAATCCCTCAGAGAGTGGCTTGGAAGAGGGGGGCGGAGTCAGCAGAGCTCATTAACATTTAAAGGGGAATGACACAATACGGCTTGCTCTGACAAGAGCTGTTTTTGACAGTAAAAACAAGGTGTTTTTTACACTACTGATTAAAAATTTTAACCAAACTATTTACAGACTTTTCATTAAAACCCTAAAGAATAATAATCAACTTGTGGAAAATGGGAATTATATGACCCCTTTAAGATATTGAGGTTACTTCCAGGGTCTACTAATGCTTGGAAAATAAGCAAATTAATCTAAAATTATGTTGGTTTCCGCGATCATCGTTGTCAGAGTTGTATACGTACGTGTGGGATGGAGATATTAAAATAGGGGCGAGGTTATGTTAGGGTATAGGCGTGTTTGTTTTGGGGTGCTTTCAAATATTAACATCGTTTGGCAAAATTCGCTTAGTGCACCTTTAAATCTTTGGCCAAAATATGGCCAATTAATCTCTTTTTGCATTTCAGCAATACACTGCAGCCAAGCGTGAACATGTGGCTTATTTATGAATGACTGGAATTCATTAACATACACGTTTAACTATCAAATCTGAGGTTTACAATGCCTTTGTAATGGAAGGTTACTCCCAATTTACTGATATATAAGTGAGTACAAAATACATATATGAAGAGTTCATTTTTAACAATTCTCAAAAATCATGTTTTTTCATCGTGCATTCCAATTAATCAATCAAACTGCAGTTGGGTTATTTTGACTAGGTTAAATATAACTAAAAAACAGCTAACTAACACAATAAAATACAAAAACATGATTTTTGAAAGAGTTCTGTTTTTGCAAAATAAACTCTTCATATATATATATATATATACACATACATATATTTGTGCTGTCAAACAATTAATTGCATCCAAAATACAAGTATATATAAAAAATATTTGTGTGTACTGTGTATATTTATTATGTGTATATAAATACTCACACATACAGTAAATATTTTGAAAATATTTACATGTATTTACATGTATATATTTATATTCATATAATTTTTATCATATATAAATATATTTAATATATAAACGTAAAATTTTTCTGAAATATATACATGCATGTGTGTGTATTTACATATACATAATAAATATACACAGTACACACAAATATTATGTAAACAATTTTGTTTTTATTTTGGATGCGACTAATCGTTTGACAGCACTAATATATATTTTAATATATATATATTTTTTGGTTTTTAGTTTTTTTTTTAATCTCAGTTACTAAACAATGACTGATCTGTTTATACCTCTAGTTATTTGCATCTCAGAAAAAAAAAAATATAAAAAAAAAACAAAGTATTTTGTGCTAAAAATACCAAAAGCTATTTTCTTTTTATATACACACATGCACGTACAAATTTATGCAAAAAAAAAAAAATTGCTCCTGTGCATATAAATACAAACTGTCCATGCCATTATGAGTGATTGAGACCCATGATGCTCTACTGTACTTACGGTCCCAGGGGTCACCGATGCGGATCTGCTTGTAAGCTTTAGCGATCCTCTCCACAACATCGTCATGTACACTTTCATGCAGCATCTAATGAAAACACATGAATAACAATCAGACTGAATCCTGAACTATAATGTGGTTAAACTAATCTTTAGCACACTGTACTAACCAGTCGTCTGGTAGTAGTGCAGCGCTGGCCAGCCGTTCCCACAGAGGCAAAGACAGCAGACGGCACAACCAGGTTCAGATCAGCGTCCTCAAACACTGGGGAAAAAACATTATGCAATGACTATTAAACATGGAAAGACTTGAGGATTATTTTCATTACATCAACTAGTTGTTGCAGCCCTACAGTTTCAGTTAGAATGACTCAAAAGACTAATACAATTAATTCAAAGAGCCTTTTAATAAATAAAATGCAACAAACCTATGATGGCATTATTTCCTCCCAACTCCAGCAGCTGACGACCTGTATAAAATAAAAATATTTACTCTAAAAATCATCATTCATAAGTTAAATCAATAACTAAAACAATGTTCTATGGTTGTCCTGATGACAAAAACTTACCTAGTGCTGGGAAATATGGCCAAAAATTGTTCATATCAGTTGACAAAGATAATTATCACGATAAAGGTCAAATCTGTTTTTCTTTCAAGTTTAAAGGCAGTTAATTAATTAAGGCAGGTAGTTAATTGTGGTTTTATCATCAGAACAAGATAAATAAATCTGTGGTGAATGTTGAGGATTTGTGGACTGAAAAGCCTTCACTAGGCGCGTTTCCATTACAGATTTGCACAAAACTTTGGCGATATTTTATAAATGTCGATAAAAAAGTATTACGAAATGACGGCGTTTCCATTAACCTATGTTATGCGACTAAAACGTAACCTTTTGCCTCTCGCGATAAGTCATGGCAACGGATTTTGGTAAGATTTGACGGATTTTTGATATATTTATTCAATTATGGTACAATGGTACAATTAGGTTATGGTACATTGAAGAATGATTATATGACTTTTTACATACGCCATGTGACCTGTAAATGCGAAAAAAAACTTTTCCATTGCAGTTTTGCGAATTATTCCTTTTTCGAATTGCCTGAAAAACCACCTCATGCAAGCGTAAAAACTTTTTTGCGATATATGGGAGTTTTTTGCAAAATTGACGTGTTTACATTAGGCGGATTTTCAATTCGCAATTTTAATTTGTGCAATTTGAAGGGTAATGGAAACGTGTCTACTGTGTGTCTCCTGTTCTTCTGCGTCAGTGTTGTTGAGAATATCAGCGCTGTTTTAACAGACTTAAACTAGTTTAACCCTTGTGCAACCTTTCGGACATTTTTCTCCATTTTAGTTTTGTTTGTTTTTTGATACTTTTGCCTGTGTTAATGCTAACTGCACACATTTTGACTCAGGTGTGTATTTTTATTGGAATTTTAATATTCCACCCTCATTTCCTTTAATAAATTTATTTTGCACTAGGTACACAAAATAGTTCCTCAGCGCCTTTTGGACAAAAATGTCCCCATTGAAACCCATTAAAACTGCTATTTTCAATCACAGTGCCGTTGATGCAATTTTTGTTAATAGGCTTTCATTCTGTTGGCATTACAATTTTTACTATTTTTCACCAGATGGTGCCATTTTTTCAGGTTTGGTCTATAAAGCAAATACTGGCTTTATTCCTGTTTTCTGCTTCTGCATATTATAGAGACAATTGGATAAATAATGCAGCTATAATTGTGTGTGTGTTGTATGGATGTCAGAGTGTGTTTTGTGTGTGTTTGTAATATTTGAGAGAGATGAACTCTACTGTAAATCACAAATCAAGCACTGTGTGCAGCAGCAGAGTTTTGCTGGCATCTAATGGAGAAAATATGGTACTGCGCCCAAACAAAATCTTACTGAAAGCTCATTTTTGAGATATCAACCTCAAATTTGGAACACAACTAGTTTGGATTTATGGCTTTGATTTTTAGCAGGTTTAGAGTTCAACATGTTTCATATAATATATATTTTATATAAAATATTGTTCATAAACTTAAACCTGTATAACTTATTTTGGTTTCACTTTTTAAACTTCAACAATAATCTGCCATGGTTCTTCTTTAAAATGAGACGAAACTTAAGTCTGTGCTCCCAAGCTTCAAATGTTTATGACCGTTTTTTGACACGGACATTTTTGTCCACGATGGACCTATGTGTAACTTTTTTTTATTGATGCACAAGGGTTAAATAACTAAGACAATGCTGGTTTGTGTCTGAGACGTCTGATCTGAACTCGACCGCTTCTCGCTGGATCTCACAATGCTTTTAATAATCACAGTGTGATTGAGAAGCCAGCGAGTTATGCATTTGCTTTACGCAAGTAGCTCTGTTTTGCTCCACTTTTGGCACATTTGCCATTTAATGTTTCTCATAAGCAACAGATATGGCAGCGCTTATCAGTGGTTTTCGGTATATTTGGTATTAGCATCAGTGCAATGGTCATTATTTGCATAGTGCAGAAACATATCAAGC